>CP092878.1:57457480-57536983 GCA_030710605.1 Cordylochernes scorpioides
TTAGGGGAATATTCACTAAAGTAGACCACGGGCGAAGCCAGATAATAATTTTTAGTAGGCAGGAACAAATTTCTACCAGCAAAACATTCACTCGAGCAGAAGACACACGAAGCCAGGTCATCTCTATATATAAAATATCGTTTCTCGACCTTTTGGCTAAGATCGTGTAGTTTATCTCTAGATATTTTTTATTTATATATATCTTTTTTTAAATATATTCAGTAGAGAGAGTGGATATGTTTGCTCGAAAAATATATTTTATCTATATATATAAAAATGAATGTATGTGTGTGTGTCTGTGTTTGTTTGTTTGTCCTTTATGCCTGACCAAACCACTCATTGGATCGCCATGAAACTTTGGGAAGTTATTTAGTATAGTACTGGGAAGGTTTCTAGCAAATAAAATTTTTGAAATAACTTTTCGCCTAGAAATAATCAAGATAAATATTCTAAATTATCTGTTATAATTCAACAATCTGCTCTAAATATTATCATGACGATACGATGATTTTGTAATGTAGAAAATTAGGAAAGACAAAATTCAGGATGACACAGCAATTTATTTGAGACAAGAATAATGATACAATTCAAAGGCAAGATACTATTCCTTTAACTTCCAATTACCGAGGGAACCAATTAATATTGATTTTATTCAACTTATCGAGTATTTTTCAAGGGACCGGGAAAAAATGTTCACTTTATCGAGAGATTCGTTAAACAAACCTTTACTCGGGTAAAACCCGGGCGAAGCCGGGTACATCCATACAAGAATAATGATACAATTCCAAGGCAAGATACTATTCCTTTAACTTCCAATTACCGAGGGAACCAATTAATATTGATTTTATTCAACTTATCGAGTATTTTTCAAGGGACCGGGGAAAAAATGTTCACTTTATCGAGAGATTCGTTAAACAAACCTTTACTCGGGTAAAACCCGGGCGAAGCCGGGTACATCCATACAAGAATAATGATACAATTCCAAGGCAAGATACTATTCCTTTAACTTCCAATTACCGAGAGAACCAATTAATATTGATTTTATTCAACTTATCGAGTATTTTTCAAGGGACCGGGAAAAAAAATGTTCACTTTATCGAGAGATTCGTTAGACAAACTTTTACTCGGGTAAAACCCGGGCGAAGCCGGGTACGCCCGCTAGTATATTATATAAATATATAATGTAACGAATATTATTATCATTATTATCATAATATTCGTAAGGCAAACTTCCACTCGGATAAAACCCGGGCGAAGCCGGGTACACATCCGCTAGTATTTGTATATATTTGAAAGGTAAAATCTCTAGAATTAGAATATTCAAGGACAGTTGCAGATTTTTATGATTTATATTGATATTAGATTTTTTTAAAATTATTTTCCAGAAAAACATCTACGAATGTTTGACTGGGGTCTGAAAACCTTAGATTACAGGCTGCTGGCTAGGCTTGGTCAATCACGGTCACTCTTCTCAAGCAATTTCAATCCTTATCCCCTTTTACCCAAGAATGTAATAGACCTACAGAGGATGCACCACTATATATAAAAGTTAACACGCTGGGGCGGGTACCTCGGAGGTTGGGTGGAAAATCTGCCAACTATTTGAACTATGTATTACTTCGGTGTTGCTATTCTATGGCTCTAATACTATTTATTAGTAGTGTTCTTTCAGTATGAAGGAAATTGCACTCGGGGGAATTCCCGGGCGAAGCCGGGTCGTTCGTCTAGTATATGTGGTATTCTACTATGTTGGGAAACCTTACTCTTGGTGTTGAAGGTTGTTGAAGTGGTGACGCAGTCGTGGTGAATGATGCAGTCGTGGTGGATGATGCAGTCGTGGTGGCTGAGTGAAAGGATTACACACAGGGGAAATAAGCCGGGACACTTGATGGTTGAAAATATAAGGCAACGGGTTGGAGGAAAGAAAGCTTGAGAAGAGCGGAGCGATTTTGATTGTTAATTATCTGATCACATGGTGGTGATTGTACTTAGCTATGAGCTGAGCAGAGGGAGAGAGGTCTCGAGAGTAGATGTCACCTTGTTGGAAGCGGAATCACTACTAGGTCCGAACTCGGCGAGAGCGAGAGAACAACTGACCATTCTTGCTTTTCGATTTAACACCACGAGTTGGCTTCCTTCCCATTGGTCGAAAATGGAACGTCCCCGTTTTCCTATTGGTTGACCTACTTAAGGGGAGACTTTCTAATTGGACCGCGGTTCTCTTTGGTGAAAGATATGGTCTGCCTGATAGGAAGTGTCGGGTGCTATTTCAACTTTATTTACTTCCGCGTTATCAAATACGTCCGGTCTTGGGTCGGAAGTATGGGGTGTCTCTCTACTTTTATAACTTCTGGTCACCAGATACGTCCTGCTTTGTCAGGAAGTATTGAGTGCTTCTCGACTAATATAGCTTCTGCGGTCACTAGATACGTCCGGCCTTCTGTCAGGAAGTATTGACTGTACACGTTATTTATAATTGTGCCCGCTTTAAACCTATTTCCTATGTTTGGTTGCTACTTCTTTCCTCCAGTTACCTTGTTCTTTATTAAGTCTTTGAAAATCATACATTGTACATGCATAGTGGGTCGGGGGTGCATTTAATTATATACAAATTATGACAGATGCGCCCCCTACATGTGAAGAATTCAAGAAGGGGTTAGTCTGAGAGAATTCTGTAAAGTGAAAAATAATTTTGTGGGAAAATTAGTTGTGGGTATTGAGAGGTTATATACAAGTATTGGTGGTGATATAAGAGGTAAAATAGAGTGGTGTTGATGATATAGGTTGAGTATAATTAATAGAAATCAAAAATTTTTAATTGTAAGAAATCAATGAATGCTATGGTACATAGTGGGCTAAAAAGAAAGGAAAATGCGCCTAAACGAATTCTACTCGAGATAGGAAATGAAATCGAGGGAGTTCTATTAAGGCTTTTGAAATCAAAATAAAAATAATATAAAAATAGTTGGATGAAATCAAAATTGAATGTGTTTGGTTGAAAAAGAAAAATATTTTGTTGCATGGTGACAAAGACAAATGCTTAGTTACTTTTTTGCTCGAATTTTGAGAAAAGAAATCGAGGAAATTTCATAAGGTCTTTTGAGAAATCAAAGTAAAATAAAAAGTAGGAAGAAATCAAAGTGAATGCTTGGTGCATGGTGAGAAAAAAAAAAAAAAAAAAAAAGGAAAAGTGCCTAACCATATTCTAGCTCGAAATTGGGAATGGAAACCGAGGGAATTTTATTAGGGCTTTTGAGAAATCAAAATAAAAATAAAAATAAAATTTCATAAGGTATTTTGACATCAAATAAAAATAAAAAGTGGTTGAGCGAAATCAAAGTTGAGTGCTTGGTTGAATGAAAAAAAAAAAGGAAAAATGAAAAATAAAAAGGTTTCAAAAATAGGATGATTTAATGTTTTTAGTGTAACCGAAAACCAATGAGTTTTCGTTGATAATGAAGTTATACTAATATAAGTTAAGTGATAAATAGAATGATAATTGATAGTTAAATATGATAATAATTTGAATAAATTGTTAATTTGGTTAAATATTTTGAATTTAATTGAAAAATAGTAAAATTGGTTAATGTATAAATAAAAAAAATGTATTGAATTGAGTTCTTTTGTATCTACATGCCCTATAAATTTTTTAATTGCTCAATTATGCCCTATAAATTTTTTGTCTCATCTGTAGTGACACTTAGGTGAAAACGTGATTCTACCCCTCAAGTGCGTTTATGCTATGTGTACAGGAGACATGGAAATCTATATAACCTTTATGTGTAATTTTTTGTCTTTGTGTGTGTTGTGAAAAAATGTTAGAAGTCTGTTGTGTAAGAAATGTGTGAGCGAGTTCTATGTGTTGTCTTGTGGATGTGGAATTGGATGGTAAAAATCGATATGTAGACTCGAACTGGAATCCAAAATCGGTGGTATATCGAGGTTCCCAATTGACCTCAATAGGGGACCTTCTCATTGTAATTAGAGATACGGAAGTGGGGTGTGTCGGGCAAAAGAGAGGGAATGAAATTGGAGATCGGACGAGGCGCTCCGCTTTGTTTGCATAGGCCGAATTTATCGCCGCGGACTACACTTCCTGTCGCGGTGTCTCAAAATTCTCACTTCCTGCCGCTTATTTATTTTGGGGTGCGGCTCGGGTCTTGTTTTTGGAGTATGACTTCTCCGACATTGGTTGGTCATCCTTCAATTACTTCTATCTCTTCGGAGTCTATTTAGATTTTCTGCAAAGATGCTTCCTAATGTTTGTCCAAAATTAAAAACTGCACTTGTAGTTCGAAGATTTTATGAGCGGGCATGGTATAGATAAACAAGTAATTAATGAATAAAATTGGGATACAGTTGTATGGTAGAACTAACAAACAAAGGATAAAAATCAGATGAAAGATAGGATATTGCCCCATGTTCTCCCGTATTTTTGTAAATGGGGATTTTGAAATATTTGCTTGATCCTTATTAATTGTAGAATTTAAATGATTGGTAGGTTCGCAGTTCTCCTGTTTGATCGTTAATGGTTTTATTAGCGATATGTCGGTGGTAATTGATTTAGGTTGAGCTGTGTGATTGTTTCTCTGACGCGGGTGGTGTAATTTTGGCATTGTTTGTGTTGTGTGTACGCTGTGTTTTATGTACGAATTTTGTTTTGCTTTGGGGCCTGTGTCGGTATTTTTACGTGAAGGTTGGTTGTATTCATCGATTCTTCTAGCGAATCGGCAGGTGGGGCAGGTTTTTACCTGTTTTGCGATGTCTTGTGTCATGTTCTGCCAATAATATTGTGATGAGATGAGTCTCGTCATCTTGGAGATGTTTGGGTGGTGGTGTTGTGTGTGTACGGACTTAAGAAGTCTGGTTGTAAGTGAACTTGGGACTATAGTTTTAAGTACTCCTTTTCGGGAGACGGTGCGCAGTTTATTGTGATCCATAGTCACGCGAGATTTTCCCGGTGGAGAAGACTGTTGGCTCTGTATGAGTGGCGCATCTAGAAAGCCACAAAATGGGATACGAGTTCCAACGCCCGTTTCATATTGTTGTACTCCATTTATGCTACGGACCTCATATTCGTATCTTGACAATCTTAACCTCCATCGAAACAATCTGCCTGACGGAGCTTTGATCTCTTTCAACCACTGCAATGCGGGATGGTCAGAAAATATTGTAAACTTTCTGCCCATTAGACAGGTGCGGAAGTTATCCACACTTTCCACAATGGCTAGGCATTGTAGTTCCAAGTCTGAATAATTTCGTTCGTGACTACGCAGAGATCGGCTGAAATGTTGAACGGTGTATGTCTTCCCATCAGGGTAGACTTGTTTAAGAACGCCTGTAATGCTGAATGTTGAGGTGTTACAGTACACCTGGCATGGCAGACCTTCCTGGTAAAGGTGTAATGTGGGGTGTGTGGTAAGGCTTTCTTTCAGGTTAGTGAACGCTTTCTGGCGTTCTTCATCCCAGACCCACATGATATCCTTTTTTAGAAGGTTGACAAGTGGCGTCCGCAAGCGGGCGTGGTCTGGAATGAACTCTTTATAGGCGTTCACAGCTTTTAGGAAAGATGGTAATGTTTTTCGATTGTGTGGTTGTTTGGTGGCGTGAATTTTTTCTATGTTTTGTGTAGACGGGATGATTGTATTATTCTTAACGATTGTGCATGCGCTTACGGGTTGTTGTTGTCTTTTGGCGCGCGTGTTGCGTTTGTTGTGCGGATTGTGCGTGTTTGTTGTGTGGTGACGTATGGGTGCGTGTATGGATTTTGTGTGGTAAGTGTGTGAGCTGTACTGACACGTTTTTTTGGGCATGATTGGAATTGTAGGTTGAAGCCGTTGTGGCTTTATGTGTTGTGGGCATAAAGTATTGGCAATTGGGTTGAGTGAAAAGTTGCGTGGTGTGAGATTAGAATGGTGGCATGTAAATATTTGGGGTTTGGGCAATGAATGCAGGCAAGGGTTTCCATGTGTGAAAGCTTTGGGTGCTGTGCGAGTCCTTTGGGACAGGTTTTGGCCTAGCCCGTGCTTGCATTCATTTGACACATGTTTAAAGTGGTAGATAGTATTAGACAATGGGACGCCAAGTTGGAAAATAGTGCCGCGATTATAATTTAGTTTTAATTTATACTGATAAAGGGTTTTTAAGGTAAGAACTCCAAATGGCAAGGATGCATTTACCACGTGGAAGTTCTCTCTACGGGTTATTTGGCCTATTGTCAGAGGGAAAGTTAAATGTCCTATTATTTTCGTAAAACTATTTAGGGTGGATAGATCAAGGGAAGGTTTTTTAATACTTAAGTTGGGAAGTTGTGCTTTTAATCTATTGTATAAATGATACGGCAATATGTTCGAACCTGCGTCTGGTTCAATTAGAAAGGTACATGGTAGGTCCTGGGTCAGATACAAGTCCAAAGTCAATTTGATGGTGTCATTGGGTGGATTGCCTACCTCAGTCTCGAAAGGTCTCCACTGTGGCGTCTTCGGCTTGGGGTGGCTGGCTTGGAATATCTGTTGGGCCGGATCGGGACCGTTTGCACTGTCCGCGCAATTGAAAGGGAAATCTAGCCATTTGTACTGCTTCCATTCGAGTGGACCGTTTTCGGACTATTTGCACTGTCCCGGTTCGCGTGGGTTGCTTCCGGGTGCACGGGTACGGCATGGCGGGTGGCGACTCCTCGGTGGGCGTCAGGTTGTTCGAACACGTACCGGCGGCGCGGGCGTCGGTTGCCCCGGGGGTGGCGCTCCGGAACTCCGTCTCACCTTGCGTGGATCTTGCCCCTTGTAGCGCGGCGGTCAGTTCTAAAATTACCGTCGCCAGGGTATGTCTTGTCGCTTCGTTCGTTGTCAGTTTCTTTCCGCTCGTTGCCAGTTTCTTCTCTCTCGGTTTGTCATTGCCTTTTGTTTTGCTGGCGCCTGGGCTAATTTCCATCTATATCCTGTCGACTTTAGGAATATATATTCCAAAGTTATTACACTGCAATATTTGATGTATTACACTGTTGTAGAATCCTGTCGACTTTATGTAATAGCTGTGGTATTCTACTATGTTGGAAAACCTTACTCTTGGTGTTGAAGGTTGTTGAAGTGGTGACGCAGTCGTGGTGAATGATGCAGTCGTGGTGGATGATGCAGTCGTGGTGGCTGAGTGAAAGGATTACACACAGGGGAAATAAGCCGGGACACTTGATGGTTGAAAATATAAGGCAACGGGTTGGAGGAAAGAAAGCTTGAGAAGAGCGGAGCGATTTTGATTGTTAATTATCTGATCACATGGTGGTGATTGTACTTAGCTATGAGCTGAGCAGAGGGAGAGAGGTCTCGAGAGTAGATGTCACCTTGTTGGAAGCGGAATCACTACTAGGTCCGAACTCGGCGAGAGCGAGAGAACAACTGACCATTCTTGCTTTTCGATTTAACACCACGAGTTGGCTTCCTTCCCATTGGTCGAAAATGGAACGTCCCCGTTTTCCTATTGGTTGACCTACTTAAGGGGAGACTTTCTGATTGGACCGCGGTTCTCTTTGGTGAAAGATATGGTCTGCCTGATAGGAAGTGTCGGGTGCTATTTCGACTTTATTTACTTCCGCGTTATCGAATACGTCCGGTCTTGGGTCGGAAGTATGGGGTGTCTCTCTACTTTTATAACTTCTGGTCACCAGATACGTCCTGCTTTGTCAGGAAGTATTGAGTGCTTCTCGACTAATATAGCTTCTGCGGTCACTAGATACGTCCGGCCTTCTGTCAGGAAGTATTGACTGTACACGTTATTTATAATTGTGCCCGCTTTAAACCTATTTCCTATGTTTGGTTGCTACTTCTTTCCTCCAGTTACCTTGTTCTTTATTAAGTCTTTGAAAATCATACATTGTACATGCATAGTGGGTCGGGGGTGCATTTAATTATATACAAATTATGACATATATATATATATATATTCTGAATATAGAGCAATCCATAATACATTTATATTTTAAAATAAGGCCTATTTTGGATTTTAATACGATTATTTATTAAACCGATATTTCGATGAATCGATCTTCCATCTTTTACAAGGTGTTTTGCTGTGAAGCACGCAGCAGGTCACGTGCCCCAGGTGAGCCACTAGATGTCTTCCAAGCTTATTGGGAGATAAACCATCTAATATATACATTCTAAATAGAGTAAATATAATCAAAAGAAAAAAATTGATATATGTAAATAACTATTGAAAATTAAGAGATATCTAATTAATTAAACAAATAAATATCATAAAAATTGAAATAACTGTGAAATAAATATACAAATAATAGTAATAAATATCCGATTAAAAATGAAATAAAATAAACATGTAAATAGCATAATCATCTAGGAGGTTCTAAACTGAGTATATACATCTGGCAAGTCAATCTTTCTATTGATACTATTTTTATTTTCTAAAGAGCTCCAGCTTTCTAAAAATAAACGGCAATGTTTTTCTTTGATGTTTTGATGTATTATAGATGTGCCAGGCAATATACATAGGAGAAACCAGCAAACCTTTATCTGAAAGAATCAACCAGCACAAATCTGCACTAAAGCACCATAACCCGACATCCCTACTGGTAGATCACGCATTCAACAATAGTCACAATCCAGACTTCGATCACACATCTATAATACATCAAAACATCAAAGAAAAACATTGCCGTTTATTTTTAGAAACCTGGAGCTCTTTAGAAAATAAAAATAGTATCAATAGAAAGATTGACTTGCCAGATGTATATACTCAGTTTAGAACCTCCTAGATGATTATGCTATTTACATGTTTATTTTATTTCATTTTTAATCGGATATTTATTACTATTATTTGTATATTTATTTCACAGTTATTTCAATTTTTATGATATTTTATTTGTTTAATTAATTCGATATCTCTTAATTTTCAATAGTTATTTACATATATCATTTTTTTCTTTTGATTATATTTACTCTATTTAGAATGTATATATTAGATGGTTTATCTCCCAATAAGCTTGGAAGACGTCTAGTGGCTCACCTGGGGCACGTGACCTGCTGCGTGCTTCACAGCAAAACACCTTGTAAAAGATGGAAGATCGATCCATCGAAATATCGGTTTAATAAATAATCGTATTAAAATCCAAAATAGGCCTTATTTTAATATATATATATATATGAGCTGGATCCCAGGTTGATTGCTATCTTTTCCTAGCTTTATTTTTCTCCCTTATTAAGGCTTTGGTTTTTGGGTTCTTTATTAATTTGGAAGATGAGACTATGGTGTTTTTCGAAAAGCTATTATTAATTTTCTCGTTTAAAATTCCAACTGCTGAATCAATGTCTACTTCAGTTTTCAAGGGGAGTCTGGGGGCGTGGTGGAGATTAGATCTTGTTGAAAATGAACCCAATTAGTTACTCGGCTGAGCTGGGTTGTGAATTCATCCTTTGGACAATTCATTTCAAAGATTACAGGAAGATGGTCAGATGATAAATCGTCGGTGGTTCTGGCCTTTGGGGTCCAGGGAATGTTTTTAAAAACAGCGAAGTCTAGGAAATCGAGATAGCCGAATGGACTGTAATGCGTGGGTGACGAAGGTGCGACAATGTCGAGGCTTTCTCTTTCAGAGAAATTGTGCAGCACGATTCCACTGTTATTAAAAGTCCTTGATCCCCACAGAGGGTGTTTGGAGTTCCAGTCTCCAGCAACGATTATTGCGTGGTTGTGTTTTATCAGTTGGTTCAAATCTTCCAATAATGGTGCATCAGGCTTCTTATAAATTGCTGTGATTTGCAAGAGGGTTTTTCAATCTGGTTTTATCAAAATTGAAGTATTTTCCAAGTTTGAAGTATGAATCAGCATATTTTTATATTTAAAAAAGAATTTTATAATGATGGCTGTTCCCCCACCCTTTCCTGTAATTCAGTCAGTTCTAATGGTTTGATAGTTCCTGAACTTTAGATCAATTGAGGGTTTAAGGTGAGTTTCACTGAGCATAGCAATGTCTATTAAGTTATCTTCTAAAAAGTGCAATATTTTCTTCTTTCTTTGATCTGATTCCGTTACAATTCCAAGCAATAATTTTAAAAGGTAATTTGCAATTCATTGTAGGTATGTTTTGATTACTTGCATCAATTTTTCACACAGGTCCTTAGTTTCAGAATGAAGAGTTTTTCTTGTCACAACCTCAGCATTGCTTTGGTTTTTACTTTGGTTGTTCTACAATTTTCGGCAGTGTTTCAGATCTTTTTGAAATCGGAATTGGGTTGTTA
Organism: Cordylochernes scorpioides; assembly: GCA_030710605.1. NCBI lineage: Eukaryota > Metazoa > Arthropoda > Arachnida > Pseudoscorpiones > Chernetidae > Cordylochernes > Cordylochernes scorpioides. Next base: position 57,467,728 of record CP092878.1, read on the forward strand.
GGTTTGTACTGACCAGGGTATCTTGGCTGTTGCTGTTGTACTCTTGGAAACTTAGGGCATCCGCGGTAATTGGCTGTGTGCGCTTCTTCGCAGTTTGCACACTTTGGGGGAAGTTGTCTTGACTTTCTTGGGCAGTCCTTCGAATGGTGCTCCTCGGCACACTTGACGCATTTTGGTTTCAGGAAGCAGTTAAGTTGACCGTGCCCGAAACCCTGGCAGTTGAAGCATTGAGTCACACGGTTTGTTGTTCTGAAAGATTCTACTGCAATTTTCTGGTATAGAAGTTCAGTTATTCCGTGAAATATCTTGTTATGTTCATTTTTCGGTAATTCTACCAGTACTAAATTCATTAGCCTTTTAGTTGATTGTCTATGAAGTCTCTTCACAGAGGTCTCAGTAAAGCCCATTGTTGCAAGTTCATTGCTATATCTTCAGTCTTGTAGGCTGTTGTCACGCCCTTTAATACCACTTTGAGGGGTTTTTCTTCTTGGAGTCTATAAGAGTAGCCGCCATTGTTTTTTGAACATATTCCCTGATTTTTTTTAAGTCTGAAATATTTTTGGCCTTGATAATGTGCTTATTTCCTGAGATCGTGCATTGGAATTTATCTGTGCACAGGTCTTTCAGCTCTTGGCAGAGCAACTTCCAGTCTGTTACATTTTCTGCTATTACAGGTGGTATTCTCGGCTTTTTTGCATGCGTAACTGTTGTCCAAGGACCATCTTCATCAATGTTTTCTTCGTTAACCTGAGGAGGGGTAGCTGCGGACGTTTTTTGAGGGGCTTCAGTTACCTCGTTCATGGAGACATCGTTTTCATTATGCTGTGAGACAACTTCCATTCTCGGTGTCTTTTGGCTACGTGATGTTGAATCTGATGGGGATTCGCGAGTTCGTTTCTTTGTTGAAGGAGTTTCTTCTACTTTGTACTCGAAGCCACATCTTTCAAGGATTTTCAAAAGTATGAGAAATTTTACCACAGGAATATTCTTGCCATCGCCCGCACAAGTCTCAGGGCACACTGTATCTAAAACGACAAGGCAGCAGACGCGATGTCAGGTGGCCAGGGATCCTAGGATCTGGCGGCTGGAGATATCTCGCAGGGGTGGTGGAAACGTTCAGGGGAACGTGCCAGGGTGCAGCGGGGCAGGAGTCTTGAATTGGCCAGGAATCCAGTAGAAGTGGCAGATGGAAATAGGAAGCAGAAGGTCCTTGAAGCCTAGAACTTGAGGGCCCTAGACTTCAGGATGAGGCAGCTTGAGGCTCTCGCTTCGTGCTTGTCTGGAAGGCCCTTTGAGCAGCAGTTGGCACATTTGGAGGTGCGCTGGTCAGAAATGGAAGGGCAGGCGCGGCCTTCATGGCCGTCTTCACCGCAGTGGAAGCACTTAGAAGCTCTGGTGCATTGGGCAGAGTTGTGGCCGAAGCCACAACAGCGGAAGCATACGCGGGCGCGGATGGACTCCTCGAAGTTGAGGATTACTCCATCCACCACGATTCTTCCGCGAACGCCCAGGGCTCTAAAGGTCTTGATGTCCACCTCGATGAAAGCGGTGCAGGTCCCGTTTCTGGGTGCCGAACGGTGCGCCATGCGCACCACTTTGCCCCCAGGAAGTTTACTAACAGCTGCGGTTCCCAGGAAGGTCTCCTCAATTGTGGAGTTGGATGTTTCCTCATCCACTTTGAAGAGGCAGATTCGTGGCAGGATCTCCTTCTGTTGGCGGACCTTCATTCCATTTAACTTGCTGGCCAGGGAGGTAACCCCTCAGGGATGGTCTCGGGATTACTGGAGTGGAGGACCAGCTTCCCCTTGGTGCGCAGGGAGGCCCAAACGCCTTGGGGGAGAGTGTGGGCAGCGCGGACAGCTTTAAGCATCTTTCTTGGGTCAGCCTGTGGGTCATCAGAGATGACCACTGTGTGGGCCGCCGATTTTTCTCCATGGAGGACCACTTGGGTGGCCGCAGGCTTGGAGACGCGGGAAGGGGCAGGTTTCGTAGGACCTTTCAGGTTTGTCCTTTTTGCAGGCGGGTTGGGAGCCTCAGGCTGCTTCCTTTTGGTTGGAGCAGGGGCAGGCAAGGTAGAGGCAGGCTTCTTGGCAGGGATGGCAGAAGGAGCAGGAGTGGCGGGTTTGATGGAGTCAGTCTGGGAGCTGGTTTACTTGCAGGAGGGAGCAGGGCAGGTTTGGGTGCTGTGGCAGGCAGTCTGGGGCCTGTTAGCCTCCATAACTTCGTCCCGCTCCGCGAAGGAATGGAGGGTGTCTGAGAGGTTCTGTACTTCAGCAGTGAGGGCCTTGATCAGTTCAGACCGCCTGGCGATGAAATGGACGAGGTCCTCATGCAGAGTCATTAGGGCGGGATGGCCAATGGCATGCAGGATGTCATGGTTGCGTTGGATCACCATTTCGTCCTCCCTCTCCATGTCGTCGAGGTTCACGATGAGCCTCGTGGCAAACTTCTTCTTCTTGGCAGGGTTCATGGCAAGAACAGGAGAGCAAAGATATCGGGAAACGAGAAATTTTACCAGAGCATGTTTTTAAATATTTACTGTTATCAAGTGTGTAAACAAGATAACAGATAAGAAGAAGATATTTATCTGAGAAACACAGAATATTATTCTTAGAATTAAAAGTGGAAAAAACCCAATTTTTTTTCAAATATAATTAAAAGCATATCTATAAATATCATTTATATTTCCTCTTTCTTCCATTCTGTTAATTATATAATTCAAATTGTGCCTTATCTATTGTTAAGTTGATGTAATATTTAAAATAATTTACCAACCCATAAAGCGTTAGCTCCAGTCTTTTACCGCTGGGGGCAGCACTGTTAAGAGCTAATAAATGATTTCAATTGGTGCATACTTTTACATGATGTTTGTTTTTACAATAAATTTATTCAAATCAAGATAGCTTTTTTTCATGCTTTTAAAAGTTAAGATTATACAGTATTTTTAACGTTTCATAATACTTTTCAAATTAATGTCTTTGGAACACATTTTACTTTTATTTAAGGTCTTGGCAATATATATATATACCCTTTTAGGTAAAAAAAATGAGGTATTTTTTTAAATATAGATAAGAATCACCTGTGTAGACATGTGGTGCGCTTACAGTAAAAGCAGTCGCTAACTACCCACCATGATTATCATTGCCTTTACCACGTGTACTAGGGATAATTAAAAAAAAAAACAAGGAAGCAAGACCAAGTAAATAAATAATGTGTGGTTTCAGTTACAGCATTTTTGTCATCTTCAGACAAAAGTACTGAATACATTCAGTAATTTTGTCTTTATATGGTAACAATGCTGTTACTGAAACATAACACATAATTTGTTTATTTTTTATTTGGTCTTGCTTTTTTTGGTATTTTTAAAATTGCCCTTAACTATTAGAAAATTATGCAAATTTTCTTTTTATTTTATATACCATTTTAAAAAGTACATTATTTTGTAAAAATATCCAATTTCCCACACTTTTCTCAAATTCATCCAAGTCTGGGTATTTCAGTATTGCAGAGATATTATACATTTATAAAAGTTGCTTAACTATTTAGAAATGTAAGTACCGGATTAGGTGCCCTTAAAAATGTTTAATCTGGATGTTTATTCTTGAACAGCCGAGAGTGAAGTGGAGAAAGTGACATTTTCAGGTTGCGAGGACCATTTTCCTTTATTCACACTAATCATTAGAATTTTTTTTTTTTCATTTTTTAGATACCAAAGCCCAGTTTGGTTACTTGCACTCACTGGAGGGGTTGGACTTTTTAGAATCAGGGCCCACTGGGGCAATTTTCTTTTTCAGAACAATGTGCCCAAAGCTGGATTTGATGATCCCGGGTTGTGGTTTTTAATAATCAACAGTTTAGACACTCCTCCAAACAGCGCTCTATTCATTAAATGTGTTTGTGAAATTGATCTTATATTTCAGATTTTTTAACCAGCATTTTCAATATTGCTATTTGCAGTTTATCTCCATTTTGCTGAAAGAAAATTCATGACATTAAGTTTTCAAACAGTTAGGGGCTATATTCATTCATGTGTAAACCCCACTCGAACAATACCCGGGCGAAGCCGGGTCCAGTCGGCTAGTATATATCGTCCCTACAACTGCAAACTATCGAATGTGAAAAATTCAATTTTGAAGGAGAGAGAAATGAAGGGACGATATATATGTCGAATCCTGTCGACTTTCTTTCTTTAGCTGTGGTATTTCGGTAGTCTGGTCTGTTGTATTGAGTCGTGGGGAAAGATGATGATTGCGCAGTCGTGATGGTGGTGAGTGGTAAAGCACACAGAGACGAATCACAGGGGAATCCGAGGCATTAGAGAGAGGGAACGAAGAGACCCAGTTGCGGCCGGCGGGCCATCCACCCCGTTCACAAAGACTTACTAACGATCTGTCTGCTATCTTGCATCCACTGAACTGACTGACTGCGGGGCAAGCCCTTTTAATATGCTCAAGTCTTACGTCACCGGACGTCTGGCGCCCTGGCGTCGAGGGGATGGTTTACCTTATTTGGCTGCGGGTAAGTCCTGTTACGTCATTTTATTGGCGCCGCGTTGACGGGGCGGTTGACCTCATTGTCTGCGGGGTAAGCCCTTCTGGTTTCTATGTTCCCTCTAGATGTACCTCTTTATTTAATTGAACACTCAAAAACGATACATACAAAGTTAAATTGATTAAAAGAGGATTGGGTACCATGATTAAAAGTCCATATTAGAGTAGGGGGTGTAAGAAGAGGTGGTGAGTATTTACACAGGTGTTTATGATTCTTAAATTACCATATATATATATATTATATGCTGTAGTAGGTTATCCTTTCGGCCGATACATGTGGTACCACAAGCACTTGCAATCATGAGGCTAGAGTGTTTCCAAGCGTCAATGGGTAACACAAAGGACGAGGCAGGTTGGATGTTACCTCAGAGAGAGTTAAGCGCCGAAAACGCGGACAAGGTCCATGAGGGTGTGATCTATATGAGAGGGAGAGATGATCTTTCGTTGTCCGCCCCCGTCCTGTCTTGGACGCGACCGTTTCTCAATAAAACTTTATTGCTTTATTTTGCATTACGTGATGGCCAACCTGACGCGTTGAATTGTATCTACATTTAGGGGCTGTTACACTTACCACATAAAGAAATACTTACGCACTTTATAAATTCAATACGAAGGAAAAGGAACCCATTCTTTCACACACACACATACACAGTCACAACAATGGAAGTTGCTTCATGATAACGCCCCTGCCCATAAAGCAACCTTGTTTATGGATTATTTTGCTAAGCACTCTGTGACTTTTATCACATCCTCCTTTTCCACAGAACTTGCGTTAAAAGGAAGACACTTTTCGACATCTAAAGAGGTTGTTGAAAAGGCGAGGGATGAAATAAAAAAGCTCAGGAAAATGGACAATGACACTGCTTTTAAACAGCTTTTTGACCTCTGAAAAAATGTGTAGATAGTAGAGGGTCCTATTTTGAAAATTTAATAAATAAATTATTTAACCTTTATATATTTTGAAAAGTTTAGTTACTGTTAAATCAAACTGTGTTTGAGTGAAAATAAAAGTGGCGGGGGCAATCATATATTGAGTGAAGATATAAAAAAGTAATCATAAAGACCTGCTAATAGTAGAGTAATTCTTCCTGGAATGAACTTATACGATAATAACAAGGCGAAGGAAGACGAGTATCTTTATTGGTGCATAAGAGCGAGCTTTCGGGCAAAAGCCCTTCGACTGGCAAGATATAACGACGCTATGAACGACATAGATGGCTGTAGAGAATATATACACTTATTAATTTACATAAATATAGAAAAAAGCATGCAAATGGGCAATTTAACTATTTGTAAAAATGAGAGGTAAAAATAAAAATGGAAAAAATGAAATAGAAATCCTATAGGGTAATAGAAGGGATGCTAGAACATTAGCTGTAGGTAAGCAATATCAGTGAGGCATAACACATGGCTGCAATGGAATATCAAGCATATAAAAGAGAAATTTATACATAAAGGCCAGGAGAGCTTGACATGCTTCAGGGAGGTCAATATTCTACAGTTAAATACAAGGGGGAGGTTTAAATAAAGGACAGGAGAGGATGATAGGCTTCTGGAAGTTCTATTTTTCTATTGATGCTATTTAGTTTGTGGGATACTATTGATTCTAAAATGAGTCTTTGGTGTAAGATATGTATGTGGCTGTAATGTATGGTGGGGTTGTTGATGTTGAAAGTGTGGCCTGTGGTCTGCATATGTTGGTAAATGAGGGACTTGGTATCTTGACGGGAAATATTGCGGGAATGTTCAGTCATCCTGATGGATACAGATCTACCCGTCTCACCGACGTAAGTGGCAGGGCACTGTTCGCATGAGACGGAGTAGACTGCACCCACAGAACGAAGGGGGGCAGGAGGAGCTGAGGACTTAGTATGAGGGTGACGGAGGGATGAAAGAAGGTTCGGGGAGTTTTTATATATGGTACGGATGCCATAGGATTTGAGTTTTCTGGCTATATCAACAGAGGAGGGGGAGTAAGGGAGAAAACACAATGATCTGTATGTCATGGAAGGATTGGAGGATGCAGGTGTGTAAGTATATTTGTTAATGAACCAGAGTGGAAAAGAAGCCATGGAGAGCTGGGTTATAATGCGATTTCTTTCTATTATTTTAAAGATGTCTATGGAACAATGGGTGGATATTCTTTTTGTAAGAGTTCTAACAATATTGATTTTATGGGAGGTGGGGCAGTGAGAATTGTAATGAGTGTAGCAGGGGGGGCATTGTTTTTTATGATAAACTGTAGTGTGAAATGAGGATAGGGTGCGGATAATTAAGATGTCTAGGAATGGGAATTAGGCCCTTTCTCCCTCCCCCTAACCATCTTGAAAACACCATTACACTTAAAAAACTCAAACTTCGTAAATCAATAGTTATTACTAGGTCAGATAAAGGTGCTAACACAGTTATATTGAATCAGGAAAGTTACATTTCAAAAATGCACAATTTACTTAGCGATGACTCCACTTTCTTACCCATCACAGACCAAACCAGCCTCTCTGTCGTTAAAGATTTCAGAACCTTACTTCTCCGACTCAAGAAATCTAAAAGCATCTCACCTGAAGAATACACCTCGTTTACCTCAAACCTCCACAGTTCAGCCTATATTTACGGCCTCCCCAAAATACATAAACCTGAAGTACCCCTCCGCCCCATCATAGCCTATCACTTATCCCCCGCTTACCCTCTGGCTAAATATCTTTCCAGCTTCCTCTCCCCTCTATTAACCAATTATAATAATACCCTTTCTATTAACAGCACCCCACACTTCATTAATGAATTAACAGCTCTTAAACCAGACCCCGCCTACACTATGTGCTCCTTCGACGTCACCTCCCTCTACCTTTGTCTTCCTCATCAGCTCATCACAGATGGCTTGACTCATTTCCTTCAATCTCAAAATGTCGATTCTCACACTTCCTCAACCATAGTCCAACTTACCAAAACATGCTTAAGCATGAACACATTCTCATTCCTACAGCACCATTACAGACAGTTCAGGGGCTCCCCAATGGGCAGCCCTCTATCTACCATTATTGCCGAAATTGTCATGACTAGAATAGATAATTGGATCACCCATACCCTCCCTACAGATATCCAATTCTGGCGCAGGTACATTGATGATGTCTTCTGTGTATGCAAAAGGGGTCAGGAGAGCTTCATACTATCAACCCTTAATAATTACAACCAAGATATTTCCTTCACTCTAGAAACTGAAACTAACCATGTTCTCCCATTCCTAGACATCTTAATTATCCGCACCCTATCCTCATTTCACACTACAGTTTATCATAAAAAACAATGCCCCCCCTGCTACACTCATTACAATTCTCACTGCCCCACCTCCCATAAAATCAATATTGTTAGAACTCTTACAAAAAGAATATCCACCCATTGTTCCATAGACATCTTTAAAATAATAGAAAGAAATCGCATTATAACCCAGCTCTCCATGGCTTCTTTTCCACTCTGGTTCATTAACAAATATACTTACACACCTGCATCCTCCAATCCTTCCATGACATACAGATCATTGTGTTTTCTCCCTTACTCCCCCTCCTCTGTTGATATAGCCAGAAAACTCAAATCCTATGGCATCCGTACCATATATAAAAACTCCCCGAACCTTCTTTCATCCCTCCGTCACCCTCATACTAAGTCCTCAGCTCCTCCTGCCCCCCTTCGTTCTGTGGGTGCAGTCTACTCCGTCTCATGCGAACAGTGCCCTGCCACTTACGTCGGTGAGACGGGTAGATCTGTATCCATCAGGATGACTGAACATTCCCGCAATATTTCCCGTCAAGATACCAAGTCCCTCATTTACCAACATATGCAGACCACAGGCCACACTTTCAACATCAACAACCCCACCATACATTACAGCCACATACATATCTTACACCAAAGACTCATTTTAGAATCAATAGTATCCCACAAACTAAATAGCATCAATAGAAAAATAGAACTTCCAGAAGCCTATCATCCTCTCCTGTCCTTTATTTAAACCTCCCCCTTGTATTTAACTGTAGAATATTGACCTCCCTGAAGCATGTCAAGCTCTCCTGGCCTTTATGTATAAATTTCTCTTTTATATGCTTGATATTCCATTGCAGCCATGTGTTATGCCTCACTGATATTTCTTACCTACAGCTAATGTTCTAGCATCCCTTCTATTACCCTATAGGATTTCTATTTCATTTTTTCCATTTTTATTTTTACCTCTCATTTTTACAAATAGTTAAATTGCCCATTTGCATGCTTTTTTCTATATTTATGTAAATTAATAAGTGTATATATTCTCTACAGCCATCTATGTCGTTCATAGCGTCGTTATATCTTGCCAGTCGAAGGGCTTTTGCCCGAAAGCTCGCTCTTATGCACCAATAAAGATACTCGTCTTCCTTCGCCTTGTTATTATCGTATAAAGACCTGCTAATCAGTTGCTTTATATTAAATCAAATCAAATTAAGTCCAAAATTTTAATCAAGAATTGGAAATGAAATATTTTATGTTTTCTCAAATAAAGTTAATCACTGTTTGATATGACGTTAAATTATACCAATATTCCCACTTCAAGATGCTTACCACCTTATAACCTTTAGCCATTTTCATAACTGTGTTTTCAAATACTAGTAGGTCTTTATAGTTTTAAAGTAAACATCACGTAAGTTAGTACTTCTGTCGAATCTCTCTCTCTCTCTCGATATTCATTCAGAAATAGAGAAACTAATATATTAACATGTGTGTGTGTTCAATTTTGAATGATATTACAGATATGTATATTAACTAGAACGTTAATTAGCTCGCCATAAATGCAATGGAGAAATATTTAAGAGCCAAAATGCTAACTTTATTCGATGTTTTCATTCAACATGAAATTGGGTTTTGAAGCAATAGCTATTTTGGCAAAATAAATGATATTTTGATCCAATATATGCCTTTTTAATTAAAAACTTTGATATATACTAAGTCTAGCCATAAATATTGTTACAAGACCGAATCAGTGATAAAAGTTTTAATTTAACCGCGTGAAGTATTCAAAATACAGTAGTTGTTATTTGAATATCTCGTGCACACATGTTCGGAAAAGAAATCGGAATATATTTGTTTTTTTATAATGGATTGAGGTGTTCATTAAAACCGTATAGCTGTAATAGCCTTAAACAAGGTAGGCCAAAGTCCTTCATCCATTTTTAAACTTTTAAAAAAATTGAATAATACGCGTAAATTTGTTTATCGAACCATTGAAAGGTTAAAAAGGCTGTCACTATTAATGACCTTGAAATATCTCTCTAGAAGCTTCTTTGAAAGTCAGAACACTTGAAAAAAGTCACCATCCTTCTTCTGTCATGGTTTAATGGGGAGTTAGCTACCAAGGTGTAACAGATCTCCACTTCTGTGCCAAAGGAGTAAAAACTACAGCTGAAAAACTATCAAGAAGATATTTTGGAACAAATAGTAAAGCCTCTGAATAAAAAAATGTTTAATGGAGAACATTAGATATTTCAACAAGATTCAGCACCTGCTCACAAAGCTAAGTCAACTCAACAATGATTGGAGACGAATGTTCCGGAGTTCATAAAGGCCAATGAATGGCCCTCTGGAAGCCCTGATTAAAACCCCCTTGATTACAGTTTGTGGGCATATTTAGAGGAGAAGATGTGCTATGAAAGATATCATAATTTGGATCAATTGAAATAGCATTGGTGAGAGCAATGAAAGAAATACCCTTAGAAAAGGTGCGTGCCGCCATAGATCCGTGGCCCGAACGTTTGAGATCCTGTGTCAAAAATAAGGGAGGTAATTTTGAATTATTGTATATATTTAAAATCTTTGTGCTATTGGCTAATAAAATATGTATTTATATCCCATTAGTTTTCGTTCGTAATCGTTTAATTTATAAAATTGTTTGTAACAGATTTTTTATGGCTATACCGGGTATATCGTTGTTAAAACTTCGAAATTTTGTTTTAAAATCTTAAAAATGTTCGCTATTAAACTATAAAATGTCGATATTTTGACCTAAAATGTATTTATTAAACTTTCAAATGTGCTTCTTAAGTGTGAAAATCCTTTAATAAACACACAAAAAGAAGAGGTAACGACGCCACTAATTTTCACAGATGGATCAAAAAGTGATTCAGGCGTCGGTGCTGCGATCATCTTCCCTTCCCAAGAACATCAGTCAGTTCTCCTACGGCTTCACCCAGACTACACTGCCTTTCAAGCTGAACTCTTAGCAATTCTCTGGGCAGCTCAAATCGTGGATACTAGTCCAACTAAAACAGCAGTGGCGATTGCCTCGGACTGTAGATCCGCTTTAGCAGCTATCTGCTCCTCGGGACCAACACGTACATCGCTATTGGCAAATATAATAAAAGTCCTTAACATCAGGCTGTGTTGTGTACCCGGACACACGGAAATCGATGGCAATGAACTAGCAGACAGTGCAGAAAAAATTGCTGCTACTTCTGTACTACCACGTAAGGCTGCTCTATCATCATGGACTGTATTATATTCCAAAGACCATTCGACCAGATCCCTCAGGAGAATTGCTTCCACTCCAAGCCATCTCCTCAAATTTCTAACAAATATTCGCCATGGAGAGGCCCCCACCACCGTCCTCACGGGCCATGTACTTGCAGACATTACACGTGTGCTTCCCGAAACAGACCCTACCTGCATCCACAGTTCAGAAGAGCCAAAGACAGTCTATCATATTCTCTTCAGCTGTCAAGCATTCCTAATACATAGGATGCAAACAGTTATCCTGCTCGGACTGACCCACCTAAATCTTAGATCTATGGCCAGCCTCCCAGACTCAACCTCAGCATGGAAATTTCTGGTCAACTGGTTGCAGCAATCAAAACAGGACGCGAATAAAAGCGCTCAACACTAGTCCATAATAGCGAGCTGGACTCCCCGGATAGTTGGCGCTCTGCGCTCCAGGAACCTGGGTATTTTATTATATAGCGCAGGGGTCTCCAAACTTTCCAGCCTTAGGGCCATACTGATGGGGTCTTTCCAGCCTTAGGGCCATACTGATTACTCCAGTAAGTTCCGAGGGCCAAGATGGCAACAATGCATATTATTAATTTTCCTGTATTAATTGTTATGTTTATTTGTTATTAAATGTTATTATTAATTGTTGCTTTTGTGTGTGAATTAGCAGAATGGAAAAGAAGCGAAAAATTGATAGTGAATGCAGAAAATTCAAAGATCAGTGGAGCATTCAGTATTTCGTAATTGAGTCCAGTAACAAGGCGCTATGTTTGATTTGCAATTAAAGCATAGCCGTTCTCAAAGAATATAACATGAAACGTCATTATGAAACAAAACATTCTCAAAATATACAGGAATTGTGCGGACAGAAAAATTCGAAGCTTTGAAGCGCGGATTGAAATCGCAGCAATCTTTATTTACAAAAGTCAAAACTGAACAGGAGGCGGCAACTCGTGCCAGCTTTCGTGTGGCTCTTGAAATTGCAAAACGTGGAAAACCATTCACCGATGGAGAAATGATCAAGGAATGCATAATTGCAGTAGTCGAAGAAATGTGCCCTGAAAAGGTAAATTTATTAAAAACTGTCAGTATGTCAGCAAACACTGTGGCTCGAAGGGTAGAAAACATCGCTGAAAATATATCCTCTCAACTGTTCGACAAAAATGGACATGTTGAGTGGTTTTCTTTGGCCTTGGATGAGTCAACGGATGTGTCAGATACTGCTCAGGTGTTGATTTATATTAGAGGAGTAGATAAAAGCTATGAAGTGCACGAAGAACTTCTTGATATGTATAGTATTCATGGCACAACTACTGGTACCGATATTTTTAAAGGAGTTGAAATGGCCATTAATAAAAAGAACCTTCGATGGAAAAACTTGAAATGTTTTACAACTGATGGAGGCAAAAACATGAGTGGGAAAGATAAAGGAGTGGTCGCTCTTGTGTCAAAGGCTGTAGAAAATGACGGCGGCTCAAAACCATTAGTCTTACATTGTATCATTCATCAACAGTCTTTGTGCGGAAAATGTTTGGATATGTCTGACGTTCTGAAACCAGTCATATCAACTGTTAATTTCATCAGATCTTTTGGGCTGAATCACCGACAATTCCGACAATTTATTGCAGAGATTGGAGAAACAGACTTACCTTATCATACTGCCGTACGCTGGCTTAGTTGTGGGAAAGTCCTTCAGCGCTTTTTTGAACTTCGAGCAGTGATCGAAATTTTTTTGAATGAAAAGCACCACCCTCTTACTGAATTACAAAACAACGCATGGCTATGGAAGTTAGCATTCTATGTTGATTTGACAAAACATGTGAACGAACTGAATTTGAGATTGCAAGGAGAAAACCAGCATCTTCCTGATTTATACACTAATATCAAGTCATTCCGGATGAAATTGATACTGTTTCAATCACAACTACGAAGTAAATGTTTTTCACATTTTAAAACATATGAAATATTCAGCCACACTACTGAGACTGAGTTTCCTATCGATTTTGCAATCGAAACTTTGAGTGCTTTGAAGATAAATTTTGATACTCGTTTCTCGGACTTTGATGCCATTGCGAATCAAATTAAGATTTTTCAGAATCCTTTTGATGCTGACATTAAAACCCTAGCCCCGGAACTTCAAATGGAAATGATTGATCTTCAGTGCAGTGATATAATTAAGAACAAATATGAAAACTCATCTTTGTTGGAATTTTATAAGAGTCTTCCACTGACACAACTGACACAATTTTGGTACTACTTATTTGTGTGAGAAAACCTTCTCCAAAATGAAGTACACAAAAAATGTATACAGATCTAAATTAACTGACGAGCATCTTAAATCTATTTTAATAATTGGTACGAGTAAAATTAGTCCACAACTACAAACTATTGTCGGTGGAAAATCTCAATTACATACATCTCATTAGCATTTCATATGTCATGTTATAAGGTATGTGTTGTTCATTACTTACAATGTATAACATGTAAGTTGGATTCATTTCAATAATTTGTTAGTTATTATATGCTGAAGTTAAATTTACTGCATAAATTATACATGTCTTTACTCATTACCATTCTGTGTTTCTTTATCCAACTTATCACAAACATTTTATTTGCTATAAAAAATATTTGTTCTCTAAAAGGAGTTTTCAAGTATGTCTCCGCGGGCCGGACAAAATCTGTCTGCGGGCCGGATGTGGCCCTCGGGCCGTAGTTTGGAGACCCCTGTACTAGACGAATGACCCGGGGGGTCGGTGGAAGGCTGGTAAACCGTTTGGTTTTCGACCACTAGGACCCGGGTTCGAACCCGCATTGGACACTTTTTTCTGTTTAAAGAAAAAAAAATGCTCCAATGGCCCCCGATTCTTGCAAAAGTCCAACCCCACCAGCGAGTGCAAGTAACCAAACGGGGCTCTGGCATTAGTAAGTGCAAAGTCGAACTGCTTTTCACATGTGTAGACATGTGGTGCACTTACAGTAAAAGCAGTCGCTAACTACCCACCATGATTATCATGGCCTGTACCACGTGTACTAGGGATAAGCAAAAAAAAAAAAGCGGAAGGTCGTGGGTTCGATTCCCATCCCTTGACACTTTTTTTGTTTTATCCATTCTGACCAAAATCTATCCGTGAACTTCACACAGTGAACTTCACACAGACAGAATAAGGCAATTATATAAGTAGATAATAATAATAATAATCATTAGATAATGATAATGATCATAATGATGATGCGCGCGTTGATGACCAAAATCTATCCGTGAACTTCACACAGTGAACTTCACACAGACAGAATAAGGCAATTATATAAGTAGATATATCGTCTTGCACAATTATTTAAACTTTTTAAAATAAAGTAAAATACTTAAAATAAAATATGTTTCTTATACAATCTAAAATTAGAAAATAAACTTTTAAATCGGTAACCTCAAAGAGATAGCTATTATAAAGCACTAATATTTGAATTAGTTTTACTTAATATATTAGCCCTGAAAGACCCAAGGTCATCAGGCGTGGAGCAGACTTCCTGCCTAAACCTATCTCCGTCGCAATTGTGGCGCTGCTTGCGAGTTAAATATACAAATCTGCAAATAACTCTAAGGATATTCATGATATTTAATAAATTATTTTTCAGAAACCTTCCCAGTACTATACTAAAAAACTTCCCAAAGTTTCATGGCGTTCCAATGAGTGGTTTGGTCAGGCATAAAGGACAGACACACACACACATACATTAATTTATATATATATATATATATATATATATATATATATATATATATATATATATATATAGTCTACTCTCGTTATAACGCCACTCGATATAACGCCACCCTCGCCTTACGCCGCTTTTTCTTTTGTCCCAATCGACATCAATGTATTTTTCTCGATATAACGCCACTCCCTCGCTGTTCGCCTTCCGCCGCGGATTTTTCGTATCCCAAGTAGCAAAAACCACTCGTTATAGCGCCGCTCACAACGTCCCTCACCCCCGCTCCCCTTTTCCTGTCTGCATTTTTCCGCCAGCGGCACTGGACTATGCCTGCTGTTGACACAACAGATTGTGTGAACAGCCAGCAGACCCTTTTCCTGCTTGTGCCTGGAACATACACAGTCGCTTCATCCTCTGCTAACGTCAACACAACAACCTTATTGTCGTATCATGAGTTCTCAAAAGCGTAAACGAGAGTCGATCATCATTGAAAAGAAGAAGGAGATATGCCAGTTCGCAAGAAATAACCCTACGATGTCAAAAAATGAGAGTGGAGAGCGTTTTTCACTTCCACGAACAACTGTCTGTGATATTCTCACTCAGGCTGAGAAGTGGGAAAATTAAACTGTTGGTTCTTCAAAGAGACAAAGAGTCGGAAAATTTAGTGACTTGGAAGACGCTCTCTTCAACTGGTTTACCCAAAAGCGTGCCAAAAATATTATTATTACTGATGACCTCCTAAGAGAAAAGGCAAAAAAACTGGGCGAGCAGTTGGACGTACCAAAATATTCGCGTACAGCAGTGGGTGGCTGCAGCGTTCGAAACGACGGCTCTGTGGGGAAGGCGCATCGATTTCTCCAGCTATCATTGATGAACACCTTACAAATTTGAACAGTATGCTGGCGAACTCTGGATATGACCCAGCCAACATATACAATGCAGACGAAACAGGATTATTTTTTAAGCTCATTCCTGACAGAACACTTGCTCACAAATATGAATACTACCGTGGTGTCAAAAGGATGAATTAACGAATCACTGTTCTACTGTGCTGCAACTCTACTGGAACAGACAAGCGGCGAATGCTGATTATTGGAAAATCGGCAAAGCCTCGATGCTTCAGAAACTTTAGTCCACACTTCTACTGCATTTACACATCTAACAGCAAAGCATGGATGACCTCTAGCATCTTTCAAGAATGGTTACTGCAGTTCAACAAGCAGCTTGTCTCTGAAGGACGTCGTATCCTACTGTTGTTAAATAACGCTACGTCTCACTGCGTCCACAATGATGGTCTCAGCAACATAAAGATACACTTCCTTCCACCAAATATGACTCCCAGTCTGCAACCACTGGATAGTAGCATCATGAAAAGTTTCAAGGCTCAATATCGCAAGCTTCAACTCCAGAAAATGGCGGAATTGGCGGATGCCCCTCTACCCACAGAATTACGTCTGGATTACGCTGTGCGCTATTGTAAAATGGCTCGGGATTCTGTGAGCCCTGATTCCATCAGCAATTGCTGGAATCACACAGGCATTCGCTTCACTTCTACTTCTGCAGTTGAGCCTCTTAATTATGGAAATCTGCTCGATCGCATTCGCGACATCTTCGCTATTACACCAGAGAATTTGATGACTGAAAGGGAGTTTCAACTGGTTGATGATTCCCAGGAGGCGGAAATGAAGCTAACAGATGACAATTTTCTGCTGTCTACTGTTACAGCGAAAGAGGAACTTGGCGAGGACGATGATACAAGAGTGACTCAGAGCCTACCATCGTTAAGGGAAGCCAGAACAGCTGCTGAGGCAGTTTTGTTGTTTCTTGAGCACTCCAAGAGAACAACATCTGACGACGTCAATCTATCTGCGGATTTGTTACGCCGTGTCTATGCCATAAGTGAGGAAGAGAAAAGACAAGTTGTGATCACAGACTTCTTCAAGAAAATGTAATTACTTTTTTATGAATCTATATTAATAAAATGGAAATTTCATAAGTGTTGTTCGCTAAAAACTTTCGTTACAATGCATCAATTTCGACCAAATTTTCAACATTTATGTAAAACAAGATGGAGCAGGTTTTGCTTAACATCAAAATATTTTTCCTAACATTAACATGCGTAACTTCGGTGTTATCGATTAAATACAAAAAAAATCAACAGAGTTAATTTTATTTATATATAAATACAAAAAAAAATCAACAGAGTTAATTTTTTTACATACTAGCTAATAATCTCAATCTAAAAAAATATTCAAAACAAGCAATTTTAAGATAACACCATATGTAAAACAGTCGGCCAAGAAAACATATAATATAAATATATAATGTAACGAATATTATTATCATAATATTCTGTGTGTTCAGCAATATTATTATCAATAATTTTCGTTAGGCAAACTTTCACTCGGATAAAACCCGGGCGAAGCCGGGTACACATCCGCTAGTAAATTATAAATTAATGCTTTCTATTTATCACATTAATTAATTAATGCCGGTTTTGCATTCTATATATTGACTTAGAGTACAAATTGTTATTATAATTGTTATAAATAATTTATTGTATTATTAAATTTCACATTTTAAACGTGTTCGATACAACGCCACCCTCGCCTTACGCCGCTTTTTTGCAAAATCCGGATGGTGACGTTATAACGAGAGTAGACTGTACGAGGGTGAGTAGAGAAAAGTAAGGTCTCCTATTTTTTTTTCATAGAAATACACATTTAATCACAATTTTTTATATATCATTGAAAAGGTTGGACACTTTGCTATTTTCTACATAGTCGCCTTGATGCTCAATCACTTTTTTTTATCCTGTCAACCAACTTTGTAATTCCGGTGTTGTACCACTCTCCCGCCGCCTCTTTGAGCCACTTGTCGACCCACCTGGCGGACACCTTTCTGTAGCCGAGGGTCTCAGACACAATCTTGTGCACGGAGAAGTGGCTGCAATCTTCATTCAGGCCATCCTCGATCTCTTCAAGGGTTATCCGCCGGTTTGCGCTCACCATTTCGTCGATTCGAGCCACGGTTGATTTCGGCAAACTCAGCCGCCCAGACCGCTGTTCATCGTGGACGTTTATCCGCCCCTCGTTAAACTCCCGGCACCATTTCCGCACATTTTTGATGTCCATGCACTTCTCACCATACACTTCCACTAACTGACGGTGAATTTCGAGCGGAGAATTATTTTTTGCATTTAAAAAGCGTATAACTGAGCGCAACTCGCACTTGGCGGGAGAGCTAAATTATTATTTTTTTATATTTTTTTATTTTAATTAAACCTATTTGGTAAATTGCCATCATTGCCCTCCAAAATTTCCCGCGATAAAAATTGCGATAAAACAAAAAAAAACTTATTTGGAAAACCGTGTAAAAGCGAAAACGTGTAAAACAAGTACCGTGTAAATCGGGGGATAGGTGTATATTAATATTGAAATTCTAAGTTTTTTTACAACGTCATTGGAATAATATATTCCTAAATTCTCAAATTAAATTTTTTATACTTGGAACACATTTTAGCATTTTTACAATTTATAAATGTAATTTCACCAGAAGCCGCGAGAGGCGCTGCTTGCGAGTGAAAGTAGAAAATTTGCAAATAAAATTGCGACGAATATTTATATCAAATCAAATTCAAACCAGAAACCTTCCCAATAGTATAGTAAATATATATATACTAGCGAACCCGGCCACGCGTTGCTGTGGCTACGTTGTAATATGTTAAATTAATATTATACTAAACTATTCAGTACAGTAAAGTTAATATTCACTTATAAAGATAAAAATGTTTTAGCCGATCTAAAGCCCTACGGGATTGAGAATGGAACGTTACGTTAAAATTTGAAAGTGATTTTTATATATATTGACACGTGGAAAATTAGGGAAGACAAAAACTTCAGGAGGAAACAAAATTTATTTCAGGCAAGGGCAAACTAAGAAAGGTAAACAAAAGATAAGCAACGAGGGGAATTTACAGAGTAGAAAAATATAAATATGAAAATGACCACTCTGTTAATAAAAAATAATAAAATTAATAAATACTATGTTACATAGCTTCTTCCCTATGGGAGCTGTGACCCACAGCTAGCAATTATTGTAGATACTGACATGGATCTGACGTGCTACTGCCAAAGGTTCCATCGAAGTCTTGGAACTTTGTCCCTAGTACCTTTGCGTCCTTTTTCTTGCGGCGTGAAGTGCGGCTTTGTCGTCGTATCGTCTATAGGGACATCGTCATCTTGGAGGGAAGTCTTGGCTTTAGCACGTGGTGGAATCCTGGAGCTAGTTTCCGAAAATGTAGATCACATAACCCATGGCCTCTAGATCTTTTCGGCGATCATCAATGTGTCTTCCCTAATTTACCCAGCATCTCCACCAAAATGACACGTGGAAAATTAGGGAAGACAAAAACTTCAGGAGGAAACAAAATTTATTTCAGGCAAGGGCAAACTAAGAAAGGAAACAAAAGATAAGCAACGAGGGGAATTTACAGAGTAGCAAAATATAAATATGAAAATGACCACTCTGTTAATAAAAAATAATAAAATTAATAAATACTATGTTACAATATAGATAATATAGCCCTTTATTGTAATTATTGATTATAATCACTGCATTAATAAATGTCAGTGAACCTGTTTTTTTATTTTTGAATTAATTGATCTAGCCGAACCCGGGCAGACGTTGCCCTGCCTCTACGCACCTCTATATATATAAAAATGGATGCCTGTATGTGTTTGTAATCAAGAATCTAGCATGTGCTGGGGAAAAATTAAAGATGAGTCATAAAGAATTGATGAAAAAATATATAGATTTTATTAATAGCAATATTTGAATGAATATCATATTGTATCATATGAAAACTAATCTATCGTAACGCGAGTGGATACACAATATTTTTGGTCCTCTCGTTTGGTGCGTAGATATATATATATTTTGGCGTTCCAACTCGGGAGCAAGCGACGTAGAGTTGACCATGTGAAAAACATGGATTTCCTAAATGCAAACCGTCAACTCGCAGCGACTGTCCTTGGGATTTGTTGATTGTCATTGCGAAAGCGAGACGCACGGGAAACTGAAGTCGCTTGAATGTGAAGGGCAAATCAGTGGGGATCATTGGAATGCCCGGAATGAGCACATCATCTCCTTTACATTTGCCACTGATTATCGTCGTTTCAATCACATTCGGCATCAACCTTTTTACGGAAAGTCTGGTTCCGTTGCACAACTTGGGTGTGTTGAGATTCCGAAGAAGCAATATTGGCGAGCCAACTTTCAACGACAATACATGCGGTGGCATTCCAGGAGGCTCCAATGAATTGAGAAATTCGACTGGATAATTGACAGCTTGGTCCTCTTCTGTGACTGTGTCAATAGATTTGTATTGCGTGACCGCTCCAGGAATTTTCAATTGAATCTTATGATTGATGCGATTGACGTCATCATTCTTCGGAGCTAAGATAGCTCGCTCGCAAAGCCAGTCGTAATTCTTGAAATTAGTGGCAATATCCGGGAAAACTACCTTTTCAAGATCTCCAATTGACGCCTGAAGTTGACAGAAGTTCGGTGGGAACGATATCTCGTGTGTTGCAGGATCAACCGGAATTTTGCCGTCGCCCATATTCAAAAGCTGCTTGGCAAATGTTTGTGCAGAAACATCTCCATGTAAATGCACACGCATATTGGTCGACAGTGTAATTTTCTTCACATGTCTCCAGAGAGCCGATTTCTTCAAGCATGCGTTCAGCTCATCTGCTGGTGTTGCTCTTGGAATGACAGGCAAGATTTGACGGAAATCACCAGCGAGCAGTATCAGAGCTCCACCCATTAGGCGTTGATTGCCTCGGAAATCGCGAAGAGTACGATTAAGTGCCTCAAGCGCTTTCTTGTGAGCCATCGTACATTCATCCCAAATGATGATTTGGCACGTTTTCAACACAGTGGCCATTCCTGATGTTTTTCCGATGTTGCAGAGAGGAACGTCGGCTATTTTCAAATTCAATGGCAGCTTGAATGCCGAATGCGCGTACGTCCTCCATCGAGCAGTGTTGCCGCAATTCCCGACGATGCCACAGCCAGAGCAATCCCATGTTTCATACGAATTTCGGCGAGAATCAAATTGAGCAAAAATGTTTTCCCAGTTCCTCCTGGGGCATCAAGGAACAGAAGACCACCATTTCCGGTTCGCACATGCTCCGTGACTGTGTTGTACGCAAGGTTTTGTTCGTTTGTTAAGAGTCTTTTCTGAGTCTCAACATAAACTTGCAGCGTATCAGCGTCGTATCGCATTTCTCGCAACATATCTCTGTCGACTGCATCATTTCTGTCACGCTCGGGTGAGATCAAGCCAAGCTGATTGAGGATTTTGTTGTTGATCGACAAACATTTGATTCAAGTGATATCAGCGTTTCATTGAAAATTTCATCCGAATTCTGCGCATTGGGGTTAGCACTACGTACACGCCGAAGTATGTCTTCGCTCATACTCTCTTTATGCTTCTCCCATAGGCCTTTTGGGTCTGAAGGCGAGCAGGTTGTCAAAATGATAGCAAACAGAGTTCGTATTTGCTTAGGATGACATGTTTCAGATGCTTCTGCCAGTGTGTTGTCCCAATGCTGATCATTTTCAAGCAGACCAAGCTTTGAAGCATGCCTCTCTATATGTCTGACAGATTTGGCCGTTGACGGTTTTGATAGCTTCGAACGATTTCGGTCCTTTGACTACATGAAGCAGCATTCGCAAATAGTAGCATTCAGCATTGCTCGGATGGACAGTATACACTCGCCCCAATGCGCCAGTGGAAAACACCTGAACCATTGAAGAGTGCAGCATGCCTTGTTTTCTCCGTTGCCACTTCTTCGTTGACTGATTCCATGTGTAATACGTCGGAACCTCATGATACAGCAATGTTGCAGCGAATGTGTCACTGGCACACAATTGAAAAAAATGCAGTCAACGTTGTATTGGGTGGATTTTCAGCTCGCTGGGCCGCGCTCTCTTCTGTGAAGTATACTCGTTGACCATTTTCCAAATGCACACTGAGATGGACGACAGCAGGAGAGCGTTCGTGGATGTCAAAGCCAAGGATTCGCCATACAGCTTCATTGCTGCTGATATAACGTCCCATTTGAAACTGGTCGATTTCATTGACGGGTGCATTTGGATTTTGAAGTCCAAAAACTGCCATATCACTGCCCTTATTCACGTATTTACAAATGTATTTGATCGATTTGACAGAATTGCAATACTCCACGTTGATATGCGCATCAAATGCTTTCGAAAACAAAGGAGAGTAAGGCACAATCCACCGGTTATCAACCTCAAAATCAACGTGATTGAGTTTGATTGTTGCTGTGTGGCCACCATCCTCTGGTTTTCGTCGTCTGTACAGAGGATAACCGTCGCCACCAGTTTGTGTGTCATGCACCAGGTCTCTTGGATATTTTTGGTGCATTTGCCGTCCTTTATGCACGGTGAATGTGGGTTTTGCGCTCCACACGGTCCGTGAATCATATATTTCTTGATAATCTGGTACAATTCAGGATCTTCTTGTGGATCAGGCAGCTCAGCAGAAATGATATTATCGATTTGAGTTGGAAGAATTTTTTCCTCCTACCAAATCAAGATGTGAGCATGTGGAGTGCCTCTTTTTTGCCATTCGAAGGAATACATCCAGCAGCGTGTTGGACCGTATATATGGTTCTTAACGATGAGATCAATAAATCATTTCAATTTCGGTTTGAAAACTCTCGCTGTGAGGTCATGCCGATGAGATGACTGTTGGCCAGGCAGAAGTAGATTTTTGATTTCGGCCCATGCTGGATTGCAAGTGAATGTGAGGAAAAGATCTGGACGTCCATATGTGCGAACATAAGTCATAGCATCCTGAGCATATTCATGCATATGTCTCGGACTTCCAGCGTACGAAGCTGGAAGTATGACCATTTGCCCAATGTTCGCAGCAGCAGCGGCTCCATCATTCGCGATTGCATCCCGCAAATGAATGTATTGGTCAGCTCGAAGCTTTGACTGATTGAAGCGAATGTAGTTGAGACGTTCGCTTTCGACTTTGGCATACATGTCAACGATGAATTGTTGGAAAAGTTGACGACACTTCAGGATGTGGTTGGATTCTTGGGCTCGAATCATGATGCGATATGCATAGAAGTCCATACAGCTGACTTTTTTCATTGTCACGGCGCCTGAGATAGGATGAACTTGATACAGTTCGAGATGATATCCGTCTTCACCGCGCGGAAAAATTATTGGATATTGAAGGGCGTCGTACGATCGGTGCGTTTCAGCAACACGTTGCTTGGTTCCATCTCGTCTGCAGATAACAATATCTCGTCGGGCGATCTCTGTACCGACAATCACAGCTGCTACTTCAGGAGTCATCGGAGCATTGAAGCGTCGTTCATGCTCATTCGTCGGCTTCTTGTCTGCCCTGATGATGACTTTCATATCATCCGCTCGCACATTCTCTACTGCGGATTTGAAGTCTCGAACCAAACAGTTGTGCTCGTGGATTAGCGTTTGTAATTCAGCAATGATTGCCCGCCTTGTTGCTTCACTGAATGCGCATCGTCGATCAATCTCCTCCTCCACGTTGTCCATGAAATAAATCTGCAAAAACCTCGGATCTTCATTGGGTACTGGAAGAAGTGAACCAATCTGATGGTACACTTGCCCTTGCACTTTGAATGTGGGCTCGAAATTTCCAAAACGCTCAATATGCGTCGCTCCAAACGATGTCATTTGGAAGCATGAGTTGTACTTCCGAATATGCTGAAGGAAATGTTTCGACTCCCGAGTTGCTCCAGCTACGTATGTTAGAAGTGGCTGTGGCGGCTCAACCATCGGAGGCAAATTGACTTTCCCATTGGAGCAACACATCCCGGGCGTTTCCTTCTGAAACTTCAATGCATGACAGTGTAGACACAATTTATCCATTGGACCAATGACCAAATCTTGATGCATTTTGTAATCGTATTGTTTATCGTAGTTGAACGCAGCTTTTTTTAGAGCGATCCTTGTTCGTGATCGAGCCTGGCGTGAGCGTTGTGCCTCATGTCGTGCATCTCGCTCTTCGGGTGTTGCAGCAACTCTTGAAGTAGACGCTCTGATTCGTTCGATTTCCCGTCGTGTGTCTCGCTGTTCGGGTGTTGCAGCAGCTCTTGAAGTAAACGCTCTGACTCGATCAATGTCCCGTCGTGTGTCTCGCTGTTCGGGTGTTGCAGCAGCTCTTGAAGTATACGCTCTGACTCGATCAATTTCCCGTCGTGTGTCTCGCTCTTCGGGTGTTGCAGCAGCTCTACTGGCTGACACTTGCCGCGCATTTCTGGTTGATCTTCCAATGTTGTTCTTTTTTCGTGATATTTCAAAAACGTCTTACAATTCAACGTTTGGTGACAAATGAGTCGTCCGAAGATAGAAGGCAATGACCTACAACGAAACAAAAATACATATTTTTACTATTCTATTCACATCTAGTGTAAGGGCGAGTAGATAAACAATATTTTCGGTTTGGTAATTTGGTATTTTAATGTAAAGAGGTCAAGAGGTGAACACAATTCCAATGTAAATGATATTAAATTTCAAACGCACTCAGAAATTAGTAATCGCTATTTGTTAATTTAATAATTCCGTAGGGAGAGAAACGCAAAAAAAGCCGAAAATAACAGTTCAGAGTGATTCTTTGAAAGGCCAGTAAAGGTTTCAAATGTTTACTTTTTTTCTTGGTAGCAGGTTAATCACATGTATGACAATTAGGACATACTGTAACATAACACGGCAATTATCTTATCCTAATAATATTCTGTGCTAAATAATATAAAGTTGGACATATAATGTTAAAATTAAAAACAGCCCAAATTATAATAATCATCTTAAAAGTAATAAATATTGTGAAAGAAATACGAATATATGTAGTGTTTATATATATATATATATATATATATTCTAATAGAACGTTCTCACAATTTTTGTTTCGGACCTAGGTTTGTTATAAATATTATTCAAAATTGTTTATGTTAATTTTTATTTTAAAAAGCCTACATTTTAAATAAAATAATATTTATATAATCTAGCCCTTTATTGTAAATATTGATTATTGATTATAATCACTGCATTAATAAATGTCAGTGAACTTGTTTATATGTATTGTTTTTTGTTTTTGAGATATTCTAATAGAACGTTCTCACAATTTTTGTAAAATATTTATATATGCACAAACACAGATTTTAAAAATATGTCTTAATATTTGCTATAATTATTGTAATAAATATTATTTTAAAATAATTCGCCAGAAATCGTCCCGGTAGTATACTAAACAACTTCCCAAAGTTTCATGGCAAACATCTAAAATAAAATATTACTTTTAATACTTTGCTACAATATTAAAAAGAGGGGTGCTTAGGTGTTTAAAATGTAAAATGTGCTCTAAATAGTATTACATAGAGCCATCATAACAAACATATTTAAAATAAACCAATTAAAATATAATAATGCTGTAAAAAAAGACTTTGCTACAATAATATAAAAGAAATGAAAATAAAAAAAGACACCCACGCTGAGCCTCGAACCTAGGTTTGTTATAAATATTATTTAAAAATTGTTTATGTTAATTTTTATTTTAAAAAGCCTACATTTTAAATAAAATAATATTTTTAATAATTTGCTACAATAATATAAAAGAAATGAAAAAGAAAACACCCACGCTGAGCCTCGAACCTAGGTTGTGGGGGTACGAAGCTGTGTACCTAACCTATAGGCTAAGCTTGACGATACAAATACGCTCATGCGAGGCTATTTCAGGCCATACGCCTGCCGCGAGGGGGCGCTGATTGCGAGTGAATTTACGTTTTATTGTAAATAAAAATGCAACGAAAGGTTATTTCTAAAGAGTAATTAGCCAGAAACCATCCCGGTAGTATACTAAACAACTTCCCAAAGTTTCATCACGATCGGTTGAGCGATGTAGAAGATTATCACTTACGAACGGACCAACAAACATTCATTTATATATATATATATAACTTCTAAAATACAATATAACGCGGCTGATGATTGTAAAACGAAAATTGAAATTATACCGCAAATGTTTCTTTTATAAAAATCGAAATTTATTTTCAAAGAGAAATAGCGACATTTCTAACTTTGAGGATGAGGTATGGAAAGGTGAAACATGAAGAGTAATGGCGAACGGAAAAATAAAAAGTGTCCAGGGGCGGGAATCGAACCCACCCCCTAAAGATTCACGGCGATTGGATAATCTTACATTTTAAAAACATTCATCGTGTAAACAAACTACGTGCGAATTATTAACCAATCAAATTCATTTATCGTCGCAACCAGTGCTGCGCCCAAGCGGTAAAAGGTTGGAACTAACGCTTTTTGGCTTTACATAAAAAAAGCGCATTAACCTTTATAGTTTTTTAATAGCCTATATGTTAAACGAAATCCTCAGCTACCTACATGCGAAATTTCATTATGATTTATCCTGTAGATTTTGCGCAACGCAATAACAAACATCGATTTTGGATTTCATTTTTATAGATATAAAGGAAAGGAATAAAGAAAGGATATATGTTATATAAAAATTATTTCATTTTAAAATTATAGATTCTAGAGCAAATACTCTGTTTATATTGTTGCAGCTTTGCAGGATCGTCGACCATGGTTTCTTCCTTCTTGGTGTTATACACGTTTTCCGAGCGGGTTTCCATATTCAAAGCAAATAGATAAAAGTAAAAGTAAATAAATAAAAGTAAATAAAAATAAATTACCTTTTAAAGTTATTGTGTTTATTTATTCATTGTCTTCCTCATAGGTCGAGATCCGCAGTCTTCATCTAGATCCTCTCTCGCTCCAATAACCAATCAATATATATGTACAATAAAATATTACAAAAGGAATGAAACTATAAAAAGGAGTGATGATAATCTGAATAATCTGTTTTAAATAAATATTAAATACAGGGTAATCCAGAAGTCCCGCACTATTTTAAAAATTAATAACTTCGCGAATATTTGCGCTAGAGCAATGCGGTAAACACCATCGTGTTCAGGATGCAATGAGATTTTTATGGCAAATATTGAAAAATTCGAAATTGATTTTAGTTAAAATTTTATTCGCTAGATGGCGCTCTACTAGAATCAAAGATTAAACGGCCAAATTGTTTGATAAATTGAAATATATAAATGGTCGACACGTATTTTTCCTTTTTTAATACCAGGAAAGAACCCTAATAATATCAAATGATAAATTAATAAAACACCATTTCGCCAAAAGTAGAATAATTGGATGACAATTTTTAAATGCAATCAGAGATATGAAATAGTCGGTGGATGAGAGGGTAACACGCTTGATTCCCGACAATAAGTCGGTGGATGAGAGGGTAACACGCTCGATTCCCGACAGACATGAACCGGGATTGAATCCCGCGTTTAAATTTTGTTTATAATGTGAATAACCTTCACATATATTATTCACTGTTTCAATTATCATGAACTAGGTTGCTCTTGCTGAGCGGTACCTATTAATGTGATTTTGAACCATCAGATATATATAAAATAGGTAAATGCAAATTAAAACATGTAGCAAAAATATTTATATTTTAGATGGGGTTTTGTGAAATAGATTGGATGTTTGAAAAACACTGCTGATATCAATACACGATTTTTTGAAATGTTAATATAATACCAAAAATTATGATGGCACTACTAATAGGATTTCTTGCTATAAGGAATGTGTAGTTTCTCGACTGATTGGCGACACTTGACTATTTAACTGGATATTAGTCATGATCCAACAAATGAAATATAGAGGGGAGTGACAAAATATATTTGTCGTACTTTATTCCAAATATCCTATGGGCTTGTCAAATGTCATCATTGCTTATTATACTGTACACAATTTTAAAAATGTGTCCCCTCAAATAAAAATCATTTTTAGATCGACCTTTTGCGTTGAAAAACGTGGTAGTAAAATCATTTTGTATTATTTTTTTGCACACAATTTCTAGAGTTATTGGTGTACAGAAAATATCCCTTATGCTATTTCTTCTAATGAGCGAAAAGCGAAAAACTAAACATAAGGGGTGATATTGTGTGTACCAGTATTATTCGAGAAGTTATAACACTTTGGTCTGTACGACATAATATAAGATGTGAGCAAATGACAAACAAAAAATTGCTGTTCATAAAAAAAATAGTCAAGATGTGAGTATAGCATTTATTATCCCCATAACCCAACACGAAGAGCTGCAAAATATTGGTAGATAATATAATACATGGCAGCTTATATAAAATATGAGATAACTGCCTTCCCTCTTGTATTAGACCACAATCCTTGCTCAAAGTGGCGCCCTTCTTTCTCAAACACCGCCTGCAGACGATAGATGACAGAATGGACAGCATTAAATAACATTTCTGTTGAAATTGATAAAACGTGCCATCTAATAGAAGCCTTCAACATGGCCAATGTAGTAGGCCAGCATCAATAAACATACGATTTAATGTACCCCCATAACCAAAAATCGCAAGGCGTCAAGTCTGGTGATCTTTGAGGCCACTGGTATATAAAGTGGCAACTTATCACACGATTTTAACCGAACGTATCCTTCAGCAATTGTTTGGCACCTCGTAGATATGAGGAGGTCCTCCATCTTTCATGAATCTTATTTCTCTTAGTGCATGTCTGCCCTGCAATATGCAAAACCCTTTTCTCTCAAAAGTTGAAGTCAACGTTCACCAGTTACAAAAACGGTTTTAAAAGTTCTTCCATTGATTTTTTAAAGAAAAATAGCCCAATAATAAAAGAAGAAGTGAATCCACACAAAACTGTAACTCTGGGCTGATGAAGTGGCATTTCTGTAAAATTCCTAGGGTTTTCTGTTGCCCAAATGCGGCTGTTTTGAATGTTAAATTCTCCGTTTATAGAAAAGTGAGCATCATCTGTCCACAAAACATTCGAAAGCCAGTTTTCATCAATATCAATTTGCCGAAAAACCCATGCAGCGAATTCTTGACGCATCTCAAAATCGCCAAATTTCATCTCGTGAAATCTTTGAATTTTGTATGGGTACACACAATAGAGACATCAAGTGAAGCGTCTTCGGTTATCACAATCATACTCGGCGATTTTAACACCAAAAGTTCAACTTGGGGATCACCTGTCCAGGATAACAAAGATAAGCAGGTTGAGGACATGCTAACCGACCTCGACCTTACACCGTTAAATAAGAGAGAGAACACCTATCTATCCAAGTCCACAGGCACAGAATCCGCAAAAGACATCACAGCGATAAATTACAACATCGCACCCACAGCACAATGGAAAATCCTGAGAGTTGCAATCAGTGATCACAGACCAATTTTAACAACCCTAAACTTCGTAGGTTGAGAATGTCCAACAGAATAAAAGAACATGGAACTTTAGGAAAGCCGACTTGAAAAAATTCCCAGAAAAGCTTGAAGAACTGTGCAACGAAGAATTTAATTACAGAACGCTGGACAAAAACTTGGAAAAATTCTCTTCGAACATATCCAAAGCTGCAAAAGCATCGATACCTAGAGGGAGACGTAAAGACCTGTGGATACCTTACTGAGTAGGGGGGAGGACCACAACATCGAGGCAATGATTTCAGAGAGAGAGAGACAACATCAATGAACTTCTTAAAACAAATAAAACAGATGAAAACAGAAAGGAACTCATTGAAATTATTCACAAAATATAACAAGAAATTTGGATATGCAAACAAGAAAAACGGCAGAATTCTGCGAAAATATGGATCCAAGAAAGGACAGCCAACACTGGAATATAATTAGAGTGTTAGAAAACAATCAAAACCAACACCAATCCTCCAATATTCTAACCGATATGAATAGAACAGCGAGAACGAGAACAAACAGATGGTTGACATAATAGCTGAATATCTTACAAGCACTTCCAGACTCAACTACACGAATGAAGACAGGACTCTAAAATATAATATAAACAAGTTAGTTAAACAAGCAATAAACTACCACAAACAAGATATTTTCTCGAGAGACTTCAGACTGAATGAGCTAAACTCATCAAGTGAGATCCAAGAGGTCACCAGGAGATGACACCAAAGATTATTTGGTCAAATGATTAAACACTAAGGAGACAAAGCTAAAAATCAACTCCTACGAATACTGAACATATAATGGCAAACTGGTAAACTACCAAAGAATTGGAATATATCAATTACAGTGCCAATACTGAAACCAAACAAAGATGCCAAGGAATACAAGAACTATCGGCCAATTGCTCTAACCAGCATAATTTGTGAAATAACAGAACGAATTATCCACTCTAGGCTCATAGTCTGGCTCACTAACAAAAATAAATAAACTTCTACCAAACTGCCTAGAGATCCAGACACTGTACAATTGATCAACTGTTCTACTTCTTCCACTCAATAATGGATTCTTTCCAGGAAAAACCGCCAAAGAAGACAACGGCCGTATTCCCGGATATGACCTCAGCTTTTGATCGAGTGTGGAGGGAGAAATTACTTGAAAGGCTGCACAACATCGGAGTAAGAGGAAAAACCTTAATCTGGATTGCAGACTTCTTAAGGGGAAAAAGGATAAAGGTTCGGGTCAATTGAGAATTTTCCAAGGACCGAAGAACATGGGCTGGTGTACCTCAGGGATCTGTGCTCAGTCCTCTACTCTTCCTGCTATATATTAACGACATCCATCCTTACCTCAATGAAGATACAAAGGTTGCCTGTTATGCAGATGATATAGCCATATGGCACACAA
This sequence comes from Cordylochernes scorpioides, assembly GCA_030710605.1. NCBI lineage: Eukaryota > Metazoa > Arthropoda > Arachnida > Pseudoscorpiones > Chernetidae > Cordylochernes > Cordylochernes scorpioides. Next base: position 57,498,287 of record CP092878.1, read on the forward strand.
GTAGAAGTATAGAAAAATCAGAAAAAAATACTGAACACATCAATGAGAGGACTGGAGAAGTAGGCAATGGAACTCCAAATGACCATAAACCCAATAAAAACAAACCTATGCGTCTTCTCCACTGACAGGGAAAAAAGGCATAAATATAACCCCAAAATAAGCATAAACAACCAAATAATTGATAAAATTAGAAATCCAAAATACCTAGGTGTGATACTGCAGTCCTGGATCTTTCCAGTTGGTCTCAAGGACCACGCCATCACCATCTCCTCAGAACGCAGTACGCGATCTACGTATTCTTCGTAGATCGCAAAATGCGTGGTGTCGCTGGAGGCCCACTGGCGATTCTCCACCAAACTCTGAAACGCTGGCAGAGGCGCCATATTCATTGTACATAGTGTAAATAATGGATATTATATTTTTTTAAATAGTGCAGACTGTGCACTTTGCGTGTATTGACAAGATGTCAATAAAATTATTTTAATTGTCATTGATGAGGAATTGCGATTTACAGAACACATAATTAGCACCTCAAATAGAGCTACCAGAAATCTAAACATTCTGAGAAGGCTATGTGGAACAAATTGGGAAGCAAAACTCAGAATTCTCAGAACAACATTTATCACCTTAAAAAGGCCGATAATGGAATATGCAACACTCGTCTGGGCTCCCTCAAGTTCATCACTAAAAGAAAGACTAGACAGTGTTCAAGCAAAAGCGGCCAAAATAATCACTGGTGCTGTTTCATCCACCAACAATGAGAAAATTCAGAGAGAATGTGGTCTAGACCTACTCAAAAGCAGAAGACAAAAAAAAAACAATAAAATTCACCAATAGCTTAAAAAGTAAAGAAACCTAACACATATCCCATAGAACCTATTTAAAATGGACACAAAAAGAAAGACTCAAAAGATCTTCAACCCTTCAGTACGACAACAATATTATAAAGGGCATAAATATGAAACACAATGACTTTCAAATTCAAGAAGAACCAATATTTCCTACCCCATTGCCATCAAATGTAATAATCAATCTTAACCTGAATGGCCCTACACAAAAAAAAAGAGATCAAAAACATACTAAAAAATAAAGGACTTGACACAATTGGTTTATACGATCAGAGAAATTATTTGTTGTTGTTGTTTCTTATCCCCTTGTGTAAAGTTTACACGAATTCCATGAGTTCATGCTCCTCGAGCTGTTTTATGATAAGCAGCGGCCTCTTCCAAAGGTCCTGCTTAGTGCATCAAATGCAAGCCACAATGTCTTCTGGAGCTGCAGGTGCCAGTATCCAAATACAGGGTGATCCAAAAGTCCCGCACAACTTTAAAAATTAATAACTCCGCGAATATTTGCGCTAGAGCAATGCGGTAAACACCATTGTGTTCAGGATGCAATGGGATTTTTTATGGCAAATAATGAAAAATTCGAAATTGATTTTAGTTACAACTTTATTTGCCTGATGGCGCTCTACTAGAATCAGCGATTCAGCGGCCAAATTGTTAGATAAATTGAAAAATATACCTGAACGACACGTATTTTTCCTTTTTGAATACCAGGAAAGAACCCTAATAATATCAAATGATAAATTAATAAAACACCATTTCGCCAAAGGTTTGAAGAAATGGTTAACGATTTTTAAATACAATCTGAGATATGTAAAATAGGTATATGCAAATTAAGACATGTAGCAAAAAAAAACTGGTATTTTAGATGCGGTTTGCTGGAATACTCTCAGCTATTTAAATTTCGAAAATAATAATTTTCTTATTTTTTCAATTCAACCCTCTCTCAGTATCAATTATATTTATTTTAATTCATTTGAAAAATATTTATCTATCTCTGATGATTTATTTTACTCTGGAATGCCGTTGTTGTTTTTGTCGTGTCCAATAAAGAGCCTCAGATGTCTCCATGCATCTCTATCACAGCAGCAGCATTGTCCACTATCTCGGGTGTGTAAAGCAGCTGCTCTGGGTCTATGTCAATTTTCTGAAAGGCTGCGGGCATGAGAATATGTGGGTAGGTGTTAGTTCCACACCAGGACAGTTGTTGCATGTTCTATAGGTTCTTGTGCCATCTGGATGTATTGTCATCCTTTATAAAGTTTTGTTCTAAATCTTGTTATAGTTTTGTCATTTTTCTCTCGGAGTTTATTTCACATTTTGGTCTTTTCTTATTTTTTGTTTAATTATCTTGTATTTTGCAAAAGCATTAGCGTCAAATAATGACATTTGTTCTTTCCTTTGGCTAAACTTTCTGGTTTCCTTTGCTAATTCAACTGCCATTTCATTACCCCCGATCCAAACACTGGCAGGAATCCATTGTAGAATGCAGTTATTCTCCAATGATATCAGTTGAGTAAGCAACGAAGGTATTTTCTGTGTGATTATAGTATTGCCCTTCTGAATTGCTTCTAGATCGGATATGAAGTCGTTGTACGGTATATTATAATTCCTTCTGCTTGATGCAGTGATGGTTGGTTAAGGCATACATCAAGAGCTTTCCAGATAGCTGTCAGTTCACAAGTGAAGTTTGACGAAATCTTTCTTGCTCCTTCTTTGATTTTGATGTATGTTCCATCTTGCAGTATTATGTTAATTCCAGCCCCTCCATCACTTATGGTAAGGTCTGATGATCCATCTGTATATGCTGTTAAATAATTTATCTGATCGCATGAACCAATTGTGTCAAGTCCTTTCTTTTTAAGTATGTTTTTGTTCTCTTTTTTTATTGCATGGTTCATTCAGGTTAAGATTGATGATTACATTTGATGGCAATGGGGTAGGAAATATTGGTTATTCTCGAATTTGAAATTCATTATGTTTCATATTTATGCTCTTTCTAATATTGTTGTCGTACTGAAGTGTTGAAGATCTTTTGAGCCTTTCTTTTTGTGTCCAGTTTAAATAGGTTCTATGGGATATGTGTTCGGTTTCTTTAGTTTTTAAGCTATTGGTGAAATTTATTGTTTTTAATTGTCTTCTGCTTTCAAGTAGGTCTAGACCACATTCTCTCTGGATTTTCTAATTGTTGGTATTTGAAACAGAACCAGTGATTAATTTGGCCGCTTTTGCTTGAACACTGTCTAGTCTTCTTTTTAGTGATGAACTTGAGGGATGCCAAACAGGTGTTGCATATTCCATTATTGGCCTTATTAAGGTGATTTATGTTGTTCTGAGAATTTTGGGTTTTTCTCCCCAATTTGTTCCACATAGCCTTCTCAGAATGTTTAGGTTTCTGGTAGCTCTATTTGAGGTGCTAATTATGTGTTCTGTAAATCGCAATTCCTCATCAAGTATCACACCTAGGTAATTTGGAGATCAAATTTTATCAATTATATGGTTGTTTATGCTTATTTTGGAGTTAAATTCATGCCTTTTTTCCTGTCAGTGAAGGAGACCTATAGGTTTGTGTTTATTGGGTTTATTGTCCTTTTGAGTTTCATTGCCCACTTCTCCAGTCCTCTCATTGATGTGTTCATTATTTTTCTGATATTTCTATACTGCTACTTGTGTGCCATATGGCTATATAATCTGCATAACAGGCAACCTTTGTGTCTTCAGTGATGATGGATGTTGTTACGGTTGTGTCGTAATTAGATGTACAACAACTCAAACTTGACCATGACTCTTTTTTTATCTCTTATTATTTTCGTTTGGCCAACAACAAATGTCCAATTTATATACACATATATTTTTACATAATGAGGCTTTAATGAATGCAAATAATCTTCATCTATCACATACACAACACATCTCCCCCCTTAATAATACTCCAGTCGGTCTGGGGGTTTCCTGGCTCTCTGAGGTCTAAGATTGCGGACGGGCACTTGCACAGCGGCAAGCTCCGGTTTAGGAATGCAAGAGGGCACGTGCACAGAAGCAGTCTCCTCCTTGTTTCCTGATGTAACCTCTGGAACCTCCTCTTCACTTTATTTCTGACTTCCACCTACAGGCTTCTCTCCTGATGTTCGAGGAAGTATCAAATTTCTTGTCTCCACTTGTTTCTTTCTCACAGGTCGCAATTGATTGATATGCCTCTCATACACGACGCCCTCGCAATTTAAAAGGTAGTGACGGTAGCTCAATAATTTCAAAATGGTAACTTTTTACCGTTTAGGTCCAGTTTCATAGTTGCGGAAATAAACCTCGCAACCTGTAGTAAACTGCTCCTGCCTTCTTACAGCCTCATGAAATGCCTCTCGCGGATTTCCCATCTTGGTATTAAATTCGAGAATCTTGATCTTAAACTTCGCTTCATTAGCAGTTCCGCGGGGGAATTCCTTTATTACAGTTTGGGGGAATGCTCTATGAGCAAATAGGAATCTTTGTAGATTCGTCTCTAAATCATCCTTCCCATTATTCTTTCTCAAAAGGTTTTTAAACTCTCTTACATATCTCTCAGCTAAACCATTTGTACTAGGATTATACGGACTGGTCTTAGTGTGCCGTATACCATTCATTTTGGTAAATTGCTCGAATTGACCGGAGGCAAACTGTCTTCCATTATCTGTAACCAAAAAATAGGGCAATCCAAATCTGGCGAAAATTTCTCTAAGATGATTTATAATCTTTTTCCTGGTAATATCTTTGATGATAAAAATTTCTATCCACTTTGAGTATGCGTTTACGAGAACCAAAAACATTCTTCCCATGAACGGACCCGCTAGATCAAGATGAAGTCGATGCCAAGGTTTTTCGGGCCAAGTCCATTCCGAGATGGTAGCCGCGGGCATGCTTGCCGATTATTGGCATACTCTACATTCTCTAGTTAACTCCTCGATGTTACTGTCTATGCCTGGCCACCAGAAAATACCGTCTGACAATCATCTTCATTTTAACAATTCCCTTGTGTATTTCATTCAAGTCATTTAAAATTAAAGATATTAATTTTTAGGGAATTACCACTCTTTCACGCCATTGAAGACAACCAAACTCCAAACTTAATTCCTCATTGATCTTATAATGAGGAGCTAGTGGGTTTTCTCTCGGTACGCTTGTGAATTTCCGCACATACAGTTGCCTTCTCTAACATTCCTTAATACTATAGACAGTATTTTATCTTGGGGCGTCTCATTAGCCACCTCCATAAAAGAGAACGGTACTGTTGTGTCTCTACACTACTCCAGGTCACCGAGATCCACTAAGTTAAAGATAAAACCTTTATTGGCTCATAACACTAATATGACTGAATATTTACAATTTAATGATACATATATATACATAAAAATAATTAACATACAAACAAACAAACACTATGCAAAACCTTATTTGCATATCTCGACAATTTATCTAAAACATAACTATTGTTATGCAAAACACCACATCTTCTCACCACCAATTTGTTACACATTCTTTTAAGTATTCGGGGAGTCTCCGGTTTCTTATTGGTCTACTTGGCCCAGGTGTTTCCTCCAGCCTTGGTGGGTCCCTCCTGATCGGCATAGTATCCAGGAAGCTCCTGTTGTCCGCATTGGAAGCTGGTCTCGGGCACCGAGGCGAAAAGTGGGAAGTCCACGCCGGGGTTGCCGTACACGCTCAGCCCGTCACCCTCACTGTACATGTCCTCCCCACCGTTCATGTAACCCGCGCCCATTCCATTAGCTCCGCTCATCATTCCATTGGCGTATTTGCCTCCGTTTCCATTCATCATTGCAGCCATTCCATTACCATTCATATAAGCAGCCATTCCATTGCCGTTTCCATTCATAGCCGCGGCCATTCCATTGCCATTACCGTACTTAGCTCCATTGCCATTGCCGTTCATCGCAGCGGCCATACCATTTCCATTCATTACCTCATTGATTTGACATACACTGTCGCCATAACTTATCCATTCAAGACCAATTCCAATCTGGTCAAACGCCTCCCTTCCAATCAGATTTGGGCCCGGACCTTCGATCACAAGCAATTCCATTGTGATACTTCTTTTGTTCACTTTTACGTCGGCTTTTATTTTACCCAGAATGGATAACCTCTGTCTGTTCCATTGCACCAACTTGGTAGAATCCTTCTCTATTCTGAGCCTTTCTGACTTCACCCAAGTTTCTATATACGTCTTCTCAGAAATAATATTTTTTCTTGTTCCTGAGTCAATGAGCATATTCATATCTCGACCGCTAGTCCGTACTTTTACCATATAATTCCGCACGTTACTTGTGTCCTTCACTTGATTTATATTAAAAAGGCCATTAGTTGCCTCCGCCTCCTCATCTATCGAGCAGTTATTACGATCGCTCCTCCAGTTCCCGTTCTTACAGACCCTAGATATATGCCCTAACTTCTGGCATTTAAAACATCTTTAATCTTTAAAGAAACATTGCTCTTCTCTGTGATTTGTGTATCCACAGCGGAAACATTTAAAAATCTTCTCATTCCTCCGTCTCACCTTAACAGCTCTTCCCATTACATTCATTTCTTCCTGAGGTTTTCCATCTTTAATTTCTGCAACCTTCTTTACCGCAGCCTCATGTGCCAATGCCATATCTTGAGCCACTTTAAATGTTAGCATACTGTTCATTAACAGCATTGATTGTATCTCCCCGTTTAGAATACCGCATACCAGGGCATCACGCAACCTATCCTCCAAATCAGGGAATTCACACTTCTCGGCAATTTTCTTTAGAGCTGTTATAAATTCATATATTGTTTCATTTGGCATTTGAAGCCTTTTCGCAAATTTAAAACGCTGCACTATTATATTTGGCGTCGGATCAAAGTATTTTTTATCCCTGCTACTATCTCCTCCCATTCTGTTTCCAATGGATTCTTGGGAGAGGTCAACGTCCGTATTATATTATACGTTTCTCTTCCGCATAGCGAGAAAAATGTTGCCTTCTTTTTAACGATCTTTACTATATCATTCGCTATGCAATAGGATTCAAAGCGTTCTAAATAACTTGAGATTTCATTTCCATTGTTTGGGTTGAACTGTTCAATATTCATCATTGTTCGCTTACTTTTCCTTCGTCGCCACTGTTGTGTCTCTACACTACTCCAGGTCACCGAGATCCACTAAGTTAAAGATAAAACCTTTATTGGCTCATAACACTAATATGACTGAATATTTACAATTTAATGATACATATATATACATAAAAATAATTAACATACAAACAAACAAACACTATGCAAAACCTTATTTGCATATCTCGACAATTTATCTAAAACATAACTATTGTTATGCAAAACACCACAGGTACCTCATTCGACTTCCTAAGAAGAAGTACCTGGTCTTCATCAAGAGACTCCCTGACACTCGATTCTAAAGGAAGACGTGACAATGCGTCAACATGGGAATTATCACTAGTTTTTCGAAATTCCACAGTATAATTAAATGCAGCTAATTTTAAGGACCATCTTTTAATTCTGGATGATGCACATATGGGAATTGGTTTATGAGGTGAAAATATATGAATTAAGGGTCGGTTGTCTGTGACCAATAAAATTTTTCGTCCCAGTAAGTATTGTCTGAATTTCTCAACGCCAAAAGTTATGCTCAACGCTTTCTTTTCTAGTTGAGAGAAACGTTTTTCCGCTTCAGTTAATGTTCTAAAAGCAAAAGCTATAGGGCATTCTTCCTTTCTATCCTTTCTATAACTCATAATTACGCCTAGTCCATAGTCCATTAATAAAGATTAAAATTTTTTAAATAACATTCGATATTCTTTCGTCCAATTCCATCTACAATTTTTATTCAAAAGTTTATAGAATAGCGCTAAAATGTTTGCTATATTCTTTATGAATATATAATAATAAATTAAGAGTCCTATGAAAGATCTTAATTGCGAAACATTATTTAGATTCAGGCGCCTCTATCACTGCTTTAATTTTATTTTCTGAGGGATGCAGTCCATATTTATCCATTTTAAACCCTAAATATTCCACCGATTTCTTTTTAAATTTACATTTATATCTGTTTAACTTTAAACCTTTTTCTAGCAATCATCTAAACACTAGATCCAACTTTTGTTCATGATCTTCAAAGTTTTTTCCTGCAACCAAAATATCATCTATGTAGCAGGCCACACCTGGCAAATCAGCAAATAGACCTACCATAATCCTCTGAAATTTATTTGGTGCTACCGCTACGTCATATGGTAGTCTTTTATAAGAAAACAACCTCTTTGTTGTATTTATATCAACAACAGCTTTGGCTTCTTCCGCTAACCTTACTTGTAAGTAAGCCTGTGATAGGTCTAGAATCGAAAGTACGGTGCTTGTAGATACTTTTGAAAATATCTCATCGATCGATAGAATGGGATACCTATCTAATTCTATTGCTTTATTAGCTGTACACCTAAAATCACCACATATACATACACTACCATCTTTTTTTAATGCTGGTACTATTGGAGCGGTCCAATATGCATGAACTCTAGGTTAGAAAATGCAAGAATTCACTAAACGATCAATTTCATTCTCTACTTTGTTTTTTAGAGAGAAATGTAAACTTCTGGCCTTACAAAACACAGGAATCGCATCCTTTTTTAAATTAGAATTTATTTTAACATCCTTTAGACAGCCCAAATCTTTGTTAAACAAATCTGCATATCTATCAATCAAACTATTTCTATTAGATTCATTATTAAAATTTTTAATGCTAAACAATCTAGAATAATCAAGTTTTAACTGTTTAAGCCATTCTCTTTCCAACAAAATCACCTGGATTTTTTAATTTACAACTATTAATCGTAAATATTGGTTGGCTTCTTTTACCAAAACATTTCTTCGCCCTATAATCTCTATTGATTTACCACAAAAGGATTTTAATCTTAAATTTGTTGGAAATAATTTTTCACCTTGCCAATAAATCTTATCTTTAGGTATTAACGTAACTGGACTTCCTGTATCTATTGTAAAGCACAAAGAATAATCATCTACTGTTAAATTTATTGTGGCATCAGTTTAGCCCTGTACAGAATATATAGAGTCATTTTGTACAAATTTACATCCCCACATTTTTTTACTAGCTTTGCAGACCCTACTTAAATGACCCAGTTGTGGTCCTTCCAGTAAAGTATTCACAGGTCTTTACGTCTACCTCTAGGTATCGATACTTTTGCAGCTTTTTCCAATTTTTGTCAATCGTTCTGTGATTTAATTCTTCGTTGCACAGTTCTTCAAGCTTTTCTGTGAATTTTTTTCCAGTGTTCTTTTATTCTGTTGGAAATTCTCAATTTTGAATTTTAGGGTTGTTAAAATTGGTCTGTGGTCACTGATTGCACTTTTCAGAATTTTCCATTGTGTTGTGGGTGCGATGTTGCAATTTATCGCTGTGATGTCTATTGCGGATTCGGTGCCTGTGGACTTGGATAGATAAGTGTTCTTTTTCCTTATTTAACGGTGTAAGGTCGAGGTCGGTTAGCATGTCCTCCACTTCTGACCTTTGTTATCCTGGACAGGTGATCCCCAAGTTGGTCTTTCGGCGTTAAAATCACCAAGTATGACTGCGATAGCCGAAGACGCTTCACTTAATGTCTCTATCAGGCCTTTATTGATGCTAGTATTATCGTGATGATAAACATTTATGATTGGAATTGTTTTATCTGCAAGATAGATTTCTATTGCCGGAGCTTCTGTCGTTCTTTCTCTAGGCTTACTCTGATTATAAGCGATTTTCCTAAATTTGATTTCTAGAGTTTTAATCAAAACGGCAAGTCCTTCTCCGAATTTTCCCGGTCTGTCCTTTCGTAGTGTTGTAAATCTTTGATATTGAATCTCAGATTCTGATTCAATTTTGTCTCCTGAGGACAAGTAATATGTACATTGTTGTCACAGAGAAGACAAGTCAGCTCTTTATTTTCCTCTGGGTACCATTTATATTGAGTTGTAGTAGATTGAATTGTGTCCTCGTAGTAGATTTCTCATCATGAGCTCGAACTGCAGCTCCTGACGCGGCGGTTACCCCGGACGCGGTAGCATTACTGGAGATATCAGTTTTGCTCTTTATTTGAAAATGGGTGCCGTTGCAACGTTAGTCATCTTGGAAACGAACCAGAATTTGGTCAAATATTCCAAGGGTCCAGGGGGGACCGCAAGGAGGTGTGGTCGGACTTCTCCCCTTCCCCCTGGAATGCCGTCACTACAGGATAAAGCACTCTTGGTGAATTTTTTTAAATTGTGATTCAGAATCTGCCACTGAAGCTTTACGAGCGTTTCGTTCCTTTAAAGATATTTGAAGCGGTAAAGGATCCATGAGTTGATAATCTCTAAGGCGAATGATTAAAAGTTTCGAGGAAATTGGATCTCTAGAAGCAAAACCTCGGAGTGGAAGACCATCGACATGCAAGTCAGTGGCTGTTACGGTTTTGGAGAATGCTGAAGCTATTGAAACGTTATCCACGTATGGAGAAGTAAGTGCTAGACAAGTTGCTCGACAAACGGGGATTTCGTATGGAACAGTTTGGAGAGAAAACACATTTAGAATTTTTCTATAAAAATACCCTAACAAAATTCAAAGTTTTCACGAGTTGAAAGTCAGCGATTTTGAGAAGTGTCAAGAATTCGCTGCATGGGTTTTCCGGCAAATTGATATTGATGAAAACTGGCTGTCAAATGTTCTAAGAACAGATGATGCTCACTTTTATCTAAAGGGAGAATTTAACATTCAAAACTGCCTCATTTTGGCAACAGAAAACCCTAAGATTTTTACAGAAATGCCACTTCATCAGCACAGAGTTACAGTTTTGTGTGGGTTCACTTCTTCTTTTATTATTGAGCCATTTTCTTTGAAAAAAATCAATGGAAGAACTTTTAAAACCGTTTCTGTAACTGGTGAATTGCTGAAGGATACGCTCAGTGAAATTCGTTGATAAATCGCCACTTTATATACCAGTGGCCTCCAATGTCACCAGACTTGACGCCTTATAATTTCGGTTATGGGGGTACATTAAGTCGCGTTTTTATCGATGCCGGCCTACCACATTGGCCATGTTGAAGGCTTCTATCAGATGGCACGTTTTATAAATTTCAACTATTTAATTGTGACCATTCTGTCATCTATCGTCTGCAGGAGGTGTTCGAGAATGAAGGGCGCCACATTGAGCAAGGATTGTGACCTAATACAAGAAAGAAGGCAGTTACCTCATGTGTTATATTTTTCAGCTCTTTGTTTTTTGGGTTATGGGAATAATAAATGCTGTCCTCACATCTTGACCCTTTTTTTTTTCTGTGAACAGTTATTTTTTTTTGTTTGTCATTTGTCCACATCTTATATTATGTCGTGCAGGCCAAAGTGTTATAACTTCTCGAATAACACTGGTATACACAATTTTACCCCTTATGCTTAGTTTATTGCTTTTCGCTCATTAGAAGAAATAGCATAAGGAATATTCTCTGTATCCCCCTCCAACTTTAGAAATTTTGCGCAAAAAATAATACAAAATGATTTTACTACCACGTTTTTCAACGCAAAAGGGCGATTTAAAAATGATTTTTTGAGGGGATACATTTTCATAATTAGTACAGTATAATAAACAATGATAACATTTGACAAACCCATAGGATATTTGGAATAAAGTACGACAAATATATTTTGTCACTCCCTTCTATATTTCATTTTTGGATCATGACAAATATCCAGTTAAATAGTCAAGTGTCGCCAATTAGTCAAGAAACTACACATTCCTTATAGCAAGAAATCCTATTAGTAGTGCCATCATAATTTTTGGTACTATATTAACATTTCAAAAATCGTGTATTGATATCAGTAGTTATTTTCAAACATTAAATCTATTTCACAAAACTCCATCTAAAATATAAATATTTTTTGCTACATGTTTTAATTTGCATATACCTATTTTACATATCTCAGATTGTATTTAAAAATCGTCAACCAATTCTTCTAACTTTTGGCGAAATGGTGTTTTATTAATTTATCATTTGATATTATTAGGGTTCTTTCCTGGTATTCAAAAAGGAAAAATACGTGTCGTTTAGTTATATTTTTTTCAATTTATCAAACAATTTGGCCGCTGAATCTCTGATTCTGGTAGAGCGCCATCTAGCGAATAAAGTTGTAACTAAAATCGATTTCGAATTTTTCATTATTTGCCATAAAAAATCCCATTGCATCCTGAACACAATGGTGTTTACCGCATTGCTCTAGCGCGAATATTCGCGGAATTATTAATTTTTAAAGTTGTGCGGGACTTTTGGATCACCCTGTAGTATCCAAATAGGGAACTTCCTAACTTATGGCTTATTTATCAATTATATATTTACAGCCTAACTCGAGCTGTTTCTATCTCTAACAAAAACAAACATGATGATAACTATTATTTTTTAAAAATTCTATGAATTATTTACAGTTACATCACAGGTTCAACCTGCAAACCCTCAAATGTTGAAGAATTTATAAATGAAATAATAATTAAAATTAAAAATTTTCAAGACTCTCGAGAATATTGCTTTTTTAAGGATAGTGCCCAAGTGCACAAGAATAGAAACATTAAAGATTTAATTCAATAAAATAACTATAAACTTCTATTTTTATCCCCTATTATTTTATGATTATTCTCGTTGAGACAGTATTCGCAAAAATAAAGAAATATGACCGCCAAAAAATGGTTGAAAACTTCGTTACCATTTATCTAACTCGCATACTGAAAACGGAATTTCTCATATTACAGAAACCGATTGTCACAATATGTTTTTAAAAATGATGTCAAACATCGCTCTTGCCATTTCAAGCGCCTCTTTCGAATAATAATTTAAAAAAAACTATTTCAATATTTATAGTTTTTTAAAAAGGTGTTCTTAAATAAATATTATAATATAAACTTTGTGTCTAAATTAAATAAAAAATGTCTAAATTAAAATGAAAAGTGTCTAAATTGATATAAAAAATGTCTGAATATAAATTTTGAATGTGTGTCTAAATAAAATTTAAAAACCTATAAAAGGTTTTAAACTGTTTATAGTGTGGTGGTAAAAAGAATTGGTAGCCAAAAATAAAAATGTGAGATTCCATTTTCGTATTGGCTTGTTGTTAACCAATAGATAGGAAATACACATGATATTAAAAATAAAGACAAATATAATGAATATTAAAAAGGTATATAAATGAAAAATATAAAAATGATAACATTTAAAAAATAATAATAATAATAAAATAAGAAAAAGGGCATCTCCTTATCGTGCAACTGAAAGTTGCTAATGGCTTGCGCCATCTATCGGAATAAATATCAACTATTCTCGTTGATTTTTAATTATTCCAGAATTGGCCAAATACCCATTCTTGATTAATCAAGAAAAGCTAACCACGGACGCGTTTCGGGCTGTTGGCCCTCATCAGCGTGGTGCAAGCTGTACCTCAACGACCAAAATATATTTAGTCATTAAGGCATCCTGAAAAATCATGAAACGGGTAGTTAAGCCGTGGTTAGCTTTTCTTGATTAATCAAGAATGGGTATTTGGCCAATTCTGGAATAATTAAAAATCAACAAGAATAGTTGATATTTATTCCGATAGATAGCGCAAGCCATTAGCAACTTTCAGTTGCACGATAAGGAGATGCCTTTTTCTTAATTTATGCACCTTATCCCAGTACAATATTACATTTGTACTATTTTTTCACAATAATAAAATAAATAAATTGGATAAAGATAGGTGGCAATACTTAAAACATTTTATGATTATAATAAAAAGGCATTTATGAAAAAAGCAATAAGTTGTAGACAAAGTTTATGTACAAAAGGCAAAGCATTGAAACAAGGAATAAACATGTAAGGATTTGAAAAAAAGTAATGGTTAGAATAAAGAATGGTCATTTTGAAGAAAAAAAGAATCAAGGTGAACAAAAACAAAAGTTTAAATTCACATATGTTCACTACGCTAAATTTAAATATTTGTTAGGTACGCTTTCAGATATTTACATAGGAAATAAGTAAAGGGGGAAAAAATGCAAAATTTGAAAATAAAACATTGTGAAATGAAATTGAATAAGAAAATTGTAGTATTTTAAATAATTACAACTCTCTCTTTAAAGCAACAAAAGAATTATTTATTGCATTTAGCAAGACAAGAAAACAAAAGACAAACTCGGAATGCTAGACTAAACTTTTAGGTAAGTTCCTATTCCAAATCTAGCTTTCACACAGAGTATTCAAAAATAAAATACGACAATCCCTCCCCTGTGTGGAAGCTTCTATCAAACAAGTCCGAGAGAGTTTATACAGTTTTTAAGTTTCTCCTTGGGAAGACTCTTTGTTAATGGGTCCGCTTCCATTTCGTCACTCCTAACAAATTCAAGGTCGATTGTTCCTTCTTCCACAGCATCTTTTATAAAATACAATTTCCGGTTTATATGTTTCGTCCGGGAAGTTATTTTTTCAGATTTAATCCACTTGATAGCAGATTGACTATCTGTTTTAAGCGTTGTAGGAAAGTTCGCATCCTTACATAGTTCTTCTAAAAGTCCTTTAATCCATTTTACTTCGCAGATCCCTTCGCATATCGAAATCAGTTCGGCTTCGCATGTAGACAGAGCCACCAAACTTTGTTTCTTGCTTCTCCAACTGATCAGGTTGTTTCCCAGTTTAACTGTGTATCCGGAATAGGACTTTGCGTCACTTGTTGAACACCAGCTTGCATCTGTGCTGACAAGAATGCTATTTTCTGATAGCTTGTGTCTTAACATTTTATCTCTGGTGCCTTTCAGGTATCTATATATTCTCTTAACTCCTGTTAAATGTACTTCTCTTGCATCATTGCAAAATCGGGATAAATTGCTCACATTAAAAGAAATATCTGGACGAGTTCCGGTTGCCAAATACATCAGGGATCCGATTATCTCTTGATACAATGTCCTGTCTACTGGTATGGAGTCTTGACATTCATCAAAACTTTGGTCTCGATCTCCCGGAGTTTGTACAATGTTACATTCTTCGAGTGCAAATTTCTTCAAGATTTTATCGATATAATGGGCTTGTGATAGATCAAAACCGTATTCTGTTTTCTTTATCTCTATACCAATGAAAGGTTCATTCTCCGCTTTTTCTTTTAAAGCAACAAATCTTCCTATCTCTGATGATAGTTTTTCATTAAAGGTTTTATCCGTTCCGGCTATTATTAGATCATCCACGTATAAACCCAATATTCCATATTCCTTTCTGATGTATATAGTTGTTCATTTGTTTTAAATAAATATTAAATTGATGTATATAGTTGTTCATTTGTTTTAAATAAATATTAAATTGATGTATATATTTGTTCAGTTGTTTTGCATATTTTTCATCTGTGAATTAATCTCATAAATTGGTCTATGAAAATAAAAATATTGGACCAGTGACCAAAACAAACTGTAAATAGATCACTTAATGTTATATAGTTAGTATAGAGAATTGTTAGGCAGGATATATATATTTAAATGTTATGCTTATGTAATTTTAATCTTAATTGAATAAAATATATAAATTATAAATGTGTTATAAATCTTAAAAACAAGCATTAAAACAACTGGCGTCGAGGAAAAGCGAATTTTGTAAAGAAAAAAGAAATTGATTTGTGAAAAGAAATTATACTTTAAATATGTCTTCAGGTATGTTTGAAAAATTTGACGAGAGTTTAGAAAATGTTGAAAATTATATATATCGCTTGAAGCAATTTATGCTAATTTCTAAAACAAAGGAAGATTTTAAGACGCCATTTCTTATTTCAAGCATCGGCCCTAAATATTTTGGTATCTTGCGAAATTTAGTTTTTCCGGAGGAAGTTGATAAAGTTCCCTTTGATAAATTATGTATGATCTTATTGAAACATTTTAATCCTAAAACTAATATAATATATGAAAGATTCATATTTCAGAAAATGGATCAAAAATCAGGCGAAACAATTTCTAAATATATGATACGCCTAAAAGAACTGGCTCAAAGGTGTAATTTTGGAGATTTTTTGCAAGAATCCCTACGAGACAGATTTGTTGCGGGCATCATTGATACATCTACCCAAAAGAAACTCCTACAGGAAGAAAAATTAACTTTTGATGGTGCATTAGACATAGCTCTGTCTGCGGAATCAGCGGATAATGACCTACATAACATCAAAGGATCCGAAAATGCCCATCAGTCCCCACAGCATCTTCATGCCATTAATAATACCTGCAAACACTGTGGTAAGACTAACCATCTACATTATAATTGTTTTTTTAAATCAGCTACTTGTAGAGTTTGTGGTAGAGTAGGTCATATTTCTACAATATGTTATAAAAAAGACAGTTCTGCCCGTAAATTGCCCAGAAATTATAAAAATACTTTTAATAAATTTAAAAAGCACCCTAATGATAATAATCCTTCGGGATCTCAAAATAGTTTGTCATTGTATAATATAAATTTACATCCTCCTTTGACTGAAACTGTATATGTAAATGATATTGAACTTTTGGCCGAGATTGATACTGGAGCAGCCATTACAACTTTAACTAAAAGTGTTTACGTTAAATATTTCAAAAATATAGTGTTAAACAAATGTAATACAATCTTAACAGGCTATAGTGGTTCTAAAATACCTATTTTGGGCAAGGCTAAATTTAATATAAAATTAAGAAATGTTTCTAGGATCATTGAAATACTAATAACTGATTTAAATTGTTCTAAATTTCTTTTGGGAAGAGATTTCCTTAGTTTTTCCAATATTTCTTTTAATTATTTAAATAAATTGGACTCTTTTAATGTAGATTCACTTATAAATGATTATGGATCCATTTTTGAATACAAATCAGGCCCTATTAAAGGCATCAAATGCCATCTTGATGTGAAGGCTGACTTTATCCCAAAATTTTACAAATTCAGACAAGTTCCTTTTGCCTTAAAACAACTTGTAGAAAATGAAATTGATAAATTGGTTGATTTGAATATTTTGTCTCCAATAGATAAAAGTGATTGTGCTTCACCACTTGTTTGTGTTGCAAAACCAAATGGCCAAATTAGACTTTGCGCTGATTTTAAAAAGAGTTTAAATCCTTACTTAGAGGATGTCAAATATCCTATTCCTAACATAGATTCAGTCTTGAGTAATTTTCAAGGAAAGAAATTATTTACTAAATTAGATTTGTCAAAGGCTTACCATCAAATTGAGATGGACGATATTTCAAAAAAGTATTTGGTTGTCTCCACTCACAAAGGTTTATATAAATATAATCGTTTGGCCTTTGGTATAAAGACTGCTTCTGAAATATTTCAGAAGACAATGGAATCCTTCTTCTCGGGAATCAATGATGTTTACATTTATTTTGATGATATTCTTATTGCATCAGAAGATTTGGAAAGCCATTTAGATATTCTTAAGAGAACACTTAATATTCTTAAAGAAAATAATTTTACAATAAACAAAAATAAGTGATTGTTTGTTAAAAATGAGATTGAATATCTTGGACATAAAATTAATGAATTTGGTATATACCCCTTGAAAGACAAGCTAGCTTGCATAAAGAATTGTCCAGTTCCTAAGAATATAACTGAATTAAAAAGCTTCCTTGGATTTTTGTCATTTTATAGTAAATTTTTGCCAAATCTTTCAGATTTAGCATATCCTTTATACAACCTATTAAAAAAGAATGTGAAATGGTCTTGGAATGCTGGGACAGATAGATCCTTCAATTCCTTTAAAAATGCATTAGATGAGACCACATGTTTATCGCATTATTCCCTAAATTTGCCTTTGATTCTCTCTTGTGATGCAAGTCAGGTGGGAATAGGAGCAACCCTTTCACATTTGAAGGATGGGGAGGAAAGGCCTGTGTGTTTCATTTCCAGAACTTTAAATGTTCATGAAAGAAAATATTCTCAAGTTGAAAGAGAAGGACTTGCAATTGTTTTTGCAGTAAATAAATTAAAAAATTACCTTTTTGGTAGGAAATTCACCATTTATACTGATCACAAGCCCTTAATAACTATTTTTGGAGATAAAACAAATTTGCCTCCACTCATTGCAAATAGACTTCATAGATGGGCTCTAACTCTTTCAAATTTTAGTTTTGAAATTAAGTATAAAAAAGGAAAGGATAATATTATTCCAGATTTCCTTTCTAGATTTCCAGAGTTTCAAGAGAGTAATTTTGGAATATAGTGATGGGAGTGGTGAAATTTTACTCTTAAATACTTCCATCATTGACCATGTTCTTGTGGCTCATGAAACACATTTAGACAGAACTTTATTCAAATTGTATAAAATTATTGAGACAGGGGAGTTACCCTCAAGTCCCAATGATGATCTTATTCCTTATTTAAAAAGGATTGATGACTTCACCATTCTCCAAAAATGTATTTTTCTGGAGAATAGAATGGTTATCCCAAAAAGTCTACATGAAAAGGTACTTCAATTATTACATGAGAGCCATGCAGGGACTAATAAAATGAAAATGATGGCTCGTTCATCTATTTGGTGGCCCGGCATGGACTCTTCAATAGAAATAATTACAAAAAATTGCAGAACTTGTCTTTCTAATGAAAGTTTGCCTCCTCAAAGGACTGAGAGTTGGCCTAAATATGCAGGACCATGGAGGAGGGTTCACATGGGGGGGACTATTCCAATTTCAAAAACAAACTGTTTTTACTAGCAGTAGATTCATTTTCTTCATGGGTTGAAGTTTCTGAAGTACCATCTACCAGTGCATATTTTTGTATAAATTTTATGAGAAATTGTATTGCTTGCTACGGATTTCCACAAGTAGTGGTTTCTGATAATGGTCCTCCTTTCTTTAGTAGTGACTTTGGTGATTTTTTGTCTAAGAATGGCATATCCCATGTGACATCTCCCCCATATCACCCAAAATCGAATGGACAGGCAGAAGTCTCTGTAAGAGAGGTAAAGAAATTGCTAAAAAAGCAATTATATGAAAATGAGCAGGTGGAACTAGATTTGGCTCTGTCCAGGGCTTTGTTCTTTATAAGGACCGATGTAAATATTAGGAAAGGGACATCACCTGCGGAACTGTTTCTTGGAAGAAAGATCAGATCAAGACTTTCTGTGTTGTCAAAAGAAGAAGTAAAAGTCTCCAAAGTAAATGGTCAATATGTTAACAGTAAATTTAAAGTGGATGAGACTGTGAAATTTAGGTGGATTACTAATGGGCATCCCTCTTGGTATACAGGAAAGATAATTAAAATACTAGGAAGGAATGTTTATTTAATAAAACAAGGTGACTATAAAAAAAAAAGTTCATCAAAACTACATTAAAAAAATGTTGCCTGGTAAATCACATCCCACTAATATGAATGATGCTGAACGTGTGCCAACTCCAATCTCGGAGGAGAAAAGTGTTACAACCCCCAGGTATCCTCAGAGGGAGCGCAGATGTCCGCAGAGATATGGAGAGTAAATAAATAAATAAGGGGGGCCAAGCTTAAGAAGGGGGAATTGATGTATATAGTTGTTCATTTGTTTTAAATAAATATTAAATTGATGTATATAGTTGTTCATTTGTTTTAAATATATATTAAATTGATGTATATATTTGTTCAGTTGTTTTGCATATTTTTCATCTGTGAATTAATCTCATAATTTGGTCTATGAAAATAAAAATATTGGACCAGTGACCAAAACAAACTGTAAATAGATCACTTAATGTTATATAGTTAGTATAGAGAATTGTTAGGCAGGATATATATATTTAAATGTTATGCTTATGTAATTTTAATCTTAATTGAATAAAATATATAAATTATAAATGTGTTATAAATCTTAAAAACAAGCATTAAAACACTTTCCATTTCTAAAAGTGTACACACATGGATCATATTGCGATCTTTCCATTCCAGTTGCATCAGTATCTCGTTTATCTTTTTATTCCAACAATGTCCCGATTGTGGAAGTCCATATATACTTTTTAACAATTTGCAAACTTTGTCTTCTTCACCTTTTTCAACAAATCCTTCCGGCTGTTTCATAAAAATAGTTTCCTTCAATTCTCCGTAAAGGTAGGCGGTCTTCACATCATATGATGTTATAACCAAATTCAACTGAGCTGCTAGGGCTACAATTGCACGAAGACTTTCTTTTCTGATCACTGGTGAAAATTATCCTCATATTCTACGCCATATTTTTGATTACAACCAATAGCAACTAATCTAGCTTTTCTTCTATAAACACCCTCACCAGGCGTACTCTTTATGCTAAAGATCCATTTGCTGTTTATGATCTTCATATTCTTTTCTCTTTGAACGAGAGTCCATACCTTATGCTTGTCAATAGAGTAAAGTTCTTCTTTCATTGCTTCGAGCCATTCATATTTATTCTCGCAGTTAATCGCCTCCTCATAATTTTCGGGAATACGTTTTTCTGGTTCTAATATAAAATTCACGTTATTTCTTTCTTTTATTCAACAACAACAACAACAAAACAGCTTTATTAGGGCATCTTGCCCTGTACGGATTCTCCGTGGAGTTACAGACAATATTAACCATAAGAGAACAGGTGAAAATAGAGTATTTACAATTAAGGTATGGCAAACAGGGTGACTTTTTATTGTGCTCCTGTTCTTCTCTCTTCCATGAGTGCAATTTTATTCCCAACCGCCTTTTGAAAGTTGAACAGTTCAATTGCCCAACTTTTCTTATCTGAAACAGTTTTTATTAGCTTTATTGAGTTCAAATGCGGTCTAGGAAGACTTTTCAGGATCTTTTTTCTCTCTCCTTCCAGATCCCCGCATTCAGCAATAAAATGGTATATTTCATCAATTATCTGACTTCCACATAACCCACAGTACAATTCTTCTTTCTTAATTGCGTAAATATGATTTTCTTTGATCATTGTTGACATTAATCTGATCTGTGCAATAAAACTCACTAAAGCTGAAGACAGATTACATGAAAAGTAATTTTCTGGAATAAATGAATCATAAAGTAACCTATAGTTTGAGTATGTTTTCGTAAGAGATAATTTTGCCAGATCTTGCTGCAGTAGCTGTTCAATTTTTCAATGATTGATGATATCCATAATATTCTTACAGAATCCTATAGGTTTTTTTTGTCATTAAGGAAATTTCCTTCAATCTATTCCAGCATAGCTTAGGTAGTCTATTGTCTTCCATTTTTTGTAATCTAATGAAATATTTCAAAAATTAATTTGATCGTTGTAAAAGTCAAAGATATTCTGCCTGTTTACAGCCTTACAATATACCCTGGTATATATCTTGGTAGATTCAGAAAATTTTTGATAAACGTATTCTGTAATTGGTCTATAATATCCGTATTGTCCCAAGCCCACACAGGGGCCGCATAGAGCAGTATTGATTTAATAACTGAGTCAAATAGATTCAGAGCAACTTTTAATGAGTTAATTTTTTCTTTTTTTATCAGTCTAATAGTTGCATTTATTGCCGTATTTGCTTTGGCTTTATAAAAGAGGGCTACCTTTTAACTATTAATAGTGGAAGTGAATGGATATCCCAGATATGTAATATTGGACGCAACAGTCAGTGGGGTGTCACCCCAGTACCAGTTTTCGTGTCTTGCCGGTCTTCCTCCATTTCTGAATACCATTATTTTGGACTTATTTTCATTTAAAACTAATTTGTTCTTATCCAGGTAAGACTTTAGTAAATTGAT
Source organism: Cordylochernes scorpioides (assembly GCA_030710605.1). NCBI lineage: Eukaryota > Metazoa > Arthropoda > Arachnida > Pseudoscorpiones > Chernetidae > Cordylochernes > Cordylochernes scorpioides. The sequence goes on from CP092878.1 coordinate 57,519,835, forward strand.
TTTAATTTGAAGATTAATTTTCGATTCTCCAATTATGGCTATGTCATCCGCATACATAAGTAGGTGTAAAACACCAAAATCAGGGAGATGAAATCCTGTAAGTGCTGAGTTATTATAAAGTTCTATTAGGTCGGCCATATATAGTATAAATGAAAGTGGGGAAAGTGATTCTCCCTGCAACACTCCAGAATTAATTTTCACATTACTTGAATATTGTCCTTTCCATCGGATAGTGATCTTAGCTTCTTGGTAAAAGTTTTTTATCAGCATTACAAATTTATTGCTAATGCCCATTTTATGCAATTTTTGCCAAAGTAAATCATGTGGGACTGTGTCGAAAGCTTTAGTCAAATCGACGAAGAAGACATATAGCTTGCCTCGTTTTCTTCTCAGAGATAATTGGATGAGTGAATTCAATAGTATTATGTGGTCAGTGCATGATCGGTTCTTACGGAAACCTGCTTGGTTTTCTAAAATAATCTCTCTTTTTTTCTATCCAGTTGTTTAATCTGTTTCTTAGTATTGTAGTAAATAATTTAGATATATTACTGCAGAGGGCAATCCCTCTGTAATTTGTTGGGTTATTCTTATCACCGCTTTTATATATAGGGTGTACTATTGAGTTCGTCCAGAGTTGCGGGTATTTTTCTGTGGACATTATTTTGTTGAATAGGTTTTTCAATTTAGTTAAAGTCGATATTGGTAAATTCTTTAGCAACTCATTTGGTATACCATCGAGTCCCACTGCTTTGCCATTCGCTAGTTTTTTTACTACATCATGGATCTCTTCAAGGGTTATTTCCGCGTCTAAATCTGGATCTTTCCAACCGATCATCTGGTTTAACGTAAAAGTAGCTTCTTTATTTTCTTTGTTCAGTAAATTTTTATAAAATAAAAACCATTCTTTTATATTAATCTCACCTTGTATTATTGGTTTTTTTCTGAAGGATGCAATGGCATTCCAGAAGGATTTGGGATCTTTGGCGTTTTTTATCCTTTCATTCTTGTCCTTGTTGAATTCATCTCTTTTTCTTTGCAGGAGCTTAAAATATTCCCTCCTAGCCTCAATATATTTTTGGCGGTCGTGTATGTTATTTGAGTTCCTACATCTTTGTAAACTTACTTTGGTCGTTTTTTTTCATAATATAGCAATCTTTGTCATACCAAGGTTTTGAAAGTTGGTGTCGTCGTTTAGCAAATTTATTTATATTTGCCGATTCCATTGCCGTGTAGATCTGTTTAGTAAAATTTACTGTTTCTGTGTTAATATCGGTTTCATTTCCAACTTCAATATCACTTAAATTATGTTTTAGCATCTCCACATTTTCTTTCGTCCAAATGAATTTTCGTGTTAGTATTTCATTTTTGTACGAGGATTTAATAGCTTCATTCCCAGTATTAATTTGTAAAATAATTGGTAAGTGGTCTGAATATGAAAGTTCTTCGATCCACATATCCGATATGATCTGTGTTAAACCGTGTGTGTACATGAAATAATCCAAAACCGATGAACCTCTTTCTGAAATAAAAGTGAATGAGCCGTGCGTGTCACCCTTAGTTCTTCCATTAGCTATTGTTATAGAATTAGAATCAGTGAAGGAAATTAGTTTTTCAGATAGTTTCGAAGATATTAGGTCTTTAGATTTCCTATATTTGTTGAGGGGTGAATTTAGTTTCAGTGGGTTATGGAAGCCTCCAGCATTGCCTATTCTAATATTGATGTCACCAGCTATTAGCACTTCGTTACCTTCACTCATGTGATAATCAATATGCCTAAGTAAATTTGTTAAATTTTGTTCTTGTAATACATTAGGAGGTAAATAAGCAAACAACAAACATATACTCTCGGTGGTTTTGTCTAGAAATTTGTGCGTCAAGACAGATATCCAGTAAGGGTTTGTTTCGATTTTTCTAACCGTATGTTGGAAGTTTTTTTTTATTCCAATCAGAATTCCCCCCGAGCCCCTTCCCTTTAGTTCTGTCTTCATTTCTGGGCTTTGAATTATGTAATATTCATCTGTTAATAATTCAATAACATCAGTGATCCATGTTTCATTTAGTGCAAAAAGTTCGTATTTTTTTAGGTATTCAACGAGTGGAAATATTGATGTTATTATATTGAATCCATTTATATTCCATTGTAATATTTTAATTTTAGTATCTATATGTTTGGCCTGGGTTACTTGTTTTTCTTTTATTGCCGATTCACAGTTTTTCGTATGTGTATACCTAATTTTAGTTGTATTTGTATCTGATATATTTTCCGTAACCTTTGAGTTTTTAATTTTAGAAGTTTTAGCCGTGAGTGTTTTATCATAAAGTGGCTGTATGGACACTGTATTAGAGATCTGTTTATCAATGGGTTGACTATTTACAAGTGATTGTTTCCTATCTGTCTGCTACAATGAATGTCCATTGGCATCTACAATTTGTCCATCACAGACCTTATATGCTATGGCATTAATTATTAATTTATTGTCCCTTAGCTTAGCTAGAGTACCTTTTTCGACGAGTTCTCTTCTTTTGACATTCAAAACGCGTCGTTGTTCTCTCATCTTCATACTATAGTCCTTCGATAGTGATATCTTAGTTCCTCTTAGATTGAAAGCAGCTTTGAATAGAGTTGTTCTATCGTTTTGTTCTGGGACTTCAACCAGGATCGGTGCACCAGGTTTTCTGGATACTCGGTGGCATCGCGTGATGTTTATCTTCTCCGTTGTCCGCATATTTTCTTCGATAACCCTCCGTATCCGTTCTCGGCAGTCCTCGTTATTATCTTGTTCTATTCCGTAAAAAATAAGGTTCCTTTCTCTGCTCTTTGCATCCAAGTATTCAATCTGGTCTTCTAAGTCTTTTATTTTTTGGAGTTTTGAGAGAGTGCTGCCTTTGTAACGGCAGAAGATTCCTCTAATTGTTGCAGTCTTTGATTTATATTTTCTACTCTATCGTCGATTGCCGAAAGACGGGATTCCAGCCTCTCACCCCAGTTATCCAGCCTTTTGGTGAGTTCATTTATCAGATCTTTGATCTCTTTATCCCTATCTAAGCTTGTTTCCAACGTCGTTTGTTTGGACATATTAGGGCCTGGATTTTGTTCAATACCAGCTAATATTAAGAGCATTAAAACTACACATATAAGGAGAAAGTTTCGGAAGTATTTTGAAAGTGTAATATTGACGCGTGATAAGCAAATCTTTTTGCCGCCGTATGTATCCGGCTTGAAAGTATGTAAATTTAACTCAGAATTCTTGTCTAATAGACATAAAATTATTATGGTAAGATATATTGGATATGAAGGTTTCATTTCAGATATATTGAGTTTGAACTTTAGTAAAAATAGAGAAAATATTTTAGTAAGACAGTTCACTTACCGAGAGCGACGTTGCGTGCTGCCTATTCGTGCCGCCTCCTAGCGGATAATCTTTCTTTTATTCTTTGCGAACGTCGAACGCCTTGTTCAAGCAATTTCATTTCTTCTTCTCTCAGTTTTGCTCTGTGTTTTTGCTCTAAAACTTTTGTGTATCTCCCTTTTTGCGACCTGACCTTACAATTCTTTCCTCGTTAGGTTCGTCTAGCGTGGGAATCGTTTCTTCATTTAGTTCTGAGGTTTCTGGACGCGTCAGAAGGTCGATTTAATTATCATTTTCCTCTTCCTTTTTATATGCAAAATGGTCGTAATTTGTGTTTTCTTGAAGATTTTTTGCATGATCAATTCCTTTCTCATTTTCGACGAATTTTACTGATCTTACTTCTTCTATTTTCTTAGTGATTATGTCATACACTCGATAAGCCTTTCTTTTCAGAGAATAGCCTACAAAAATACCTTTTCGACTTTTAGGCATAAATTTACTTCTATGTTGTTGTGTAATGGGCCAAAACGCCAAACAACCGAATATTCTGAAATGTCGAATGGAGGGTTTTTTTCCTTTCCATTTCTCCATTGGTGTATCAAGCTTGATTGACCTATGTGGAGTACAGTTTTTGACATATGATGCAGTAGCGACTGCCTCCGCCCAGAAAGCCATGGGTAATCCTGAATCAAACAATAATGTCCTTGCTGTTTCACTTAGGGTTCGGTTTACTCTCTCCGCAACTCCGTTACTTTGTGGCGAGTAGGTGTTGGAGAGTTGGTGGTGTATTCCATTTTTAATTAAGAAATTCTTGAATCTGTGATTAGTGAACTCTGTGCCATTATCAGTTCGCGCATCCTTTATTTTCAGGTTTAGCTCATTTTCCACTCTTGCCTTAAATTCTTCAAACTTCCCCAAAGTTTCATCTTTGTTTTTCAGAAAGTAGATAAAGGTTCTTCGGCTGAAGTCATCAACCAGAACAAAAAAGTATTTCGATCCACCTAGAGATTGGTATGGCATTGGACCACACAAATCCATATGCACCAATTCAAGGGGTTTGGTTTTACAGTTGGTGGTAACGGGATGGTAAGGTTGTCGAGTCAATTTCCCCATTATACAAGCTTCACATTCTGGCAAGTTCTTAAATTTAACATTAAACCCCAATACCACATTCCGTTGAATTATCTCTTTCATGTACGCTTCGTTCAAATGATTCAGTCTTCTATGCCACAAGCTGATATTGTTATTTGAGAAATCATCTTTTGTGGTCATGACATTCTCCGTCTTTTCCGAGTATTCATCTCTGGACCTTGTTTCCATTACATACATCCTATCCTGGATTTGAGCCTCTGCAATTAAATCATCCTGTTCATTGTAAATCTTTGCTCCATCTCTATTGAAAATTACAGTATTTCCTTTGTTAGTTAATTCGTATATTGATAAAAGATTAGACCTTAAGTTAGGTACATGCATAACTCCTTTAATTTGAACATTCTCAATTCCGTTTTCGGTACAAGTAGAAACCTTGATATCACCTTTAGCTGTAGCATGTGTAACTTTACCTTCTTCTGCCAAATTTATCTCACTTTCATAAGGCATTACATTTTCCATCCAGTCCAAGTGTGGAGATAAGTGCGTAGTACACCCTGAGTCAAGACACCTGGTTTGTATCTGACTATAATTATTTGAGGAGTTTTCAAAACCTCGATCTGTGCTGGTATTGAAAGTTTGTTCCGCAGGCTTGCTTGAGACGGTATTCGCATTATTTCTGAAATTTTGTTTGTTATAGTTCGTATTTGAATTTGCATTTCTTCTCCCATGTTGTTCTTGAGTTCGCTTATTTTTGAACCAGCAATCTTTAGCTAAATGTCCTTTTTTATGGCAAACTAAACACCCCTTTTGTCGATTCTGTTGATAGTGATTTCTTCTGTCTTTACTTCTGTAACTTTACTTCATTTTCATCAGAATGACTCCCATTCATCTTAGAATTCATTCGATTCTCTTCCTCTCTAAGTGACTGCCGAATTTCATCAAGAGTTAATTCTCTTCTAGTTCTCAGTACAACAGCGAACTTTCCAATCTTGGATGGATACCTCGCACAATATGAAACGCTAGTTCTCTTTGGGATATTTGGTGTCCGAGTGAAGAATTTTGAGAGGCAATATTTTTGGCTCTAGCCATATATTCGTTTATGGATTCATTATTTTTCATCTTGATATTCTTAAGTTCAAGTCCAATATCAATGATCTTATTTTCTAGGTTGCCCGTGTAGATTTTCTTTAATTCATCCCATACTTTCTTTGCTTAAATTTCATCTAGAAACATTCCTGCTTGTTCATCTGATAGAGTTGTAACTATAATTCCAAAGGCTTCGTCATTCTTTTCACTCCATATTTGCCAAGCGACTTCATATTTTATATCAGGCTGGGGATCCGAAATTACGCATTTAAATAATTTCTTTCCACGTAAAAGTGCTCCGACTTTTAAAGCCCAAATCGGATAATTTGTTCCTGTTAAAGGTTCAATTTTTGTCGTTGGCGAAAAATTGCAATCCATTTTAGCCTTGTTTTTCAACTTTTAAAAATTAAAGGTAGTTTATAATTCAAAAATGTTTTTTTTTCAATCCTTCTATTTAAAACTTTCTTTTATCAATATAATTCAAATTCTATTGAAATATATTTCAAAATTTACATACGTTGATGCAGAAAAGATATTTGTTTACCGATTAGAATAAACGTATCAAACTTCTGATAAAATATTTTCGCTTTTTCTCAAGTTTTAAATTGAACCACGCTCTGCTACCATAAATTGTAGTATTTTAAATAATTACAACTCTATTTAAAGCAACAAAAGAATTATTTATTGCATTTAGCAAGAAAAGAAAAAGAAGTAGGAATACCAAACAAAACCTTTTCAGGTTAATCAACCTGCAACCACCCTACCGGTTAGTTCCTATTCAGAATCTAGCTTTCACACAGAGTATTGAAAAATAAAATACGACAACCAGATTTTATTTTATGGTGAATTATTCCTTGATTGTTGATGGCCACTAGCAAAGTCACATTCGGGCCTCTTATTATAGGAATCACTAGCTTTGCAGGTTTACCTATTACAGATCGTGCTCTTCCTGGTTTTAGATGCAGATTAAAGCCTGCTTCATCTATAAAAATGCATTTGGCTTTGTATTCAGGTGATTCATCAATAAACAATTCCGCATATTCTTTTCTTTTCCGCTTAGTTTAATCAGAATTTATGTTTATCAACTCAATAGATGACTTTTTCAGAGTAATTTTAAACTCTTTTAATGCATTGAAAATTTCTGTTTGCGACACTTCTAGATTTAAAATATTTTTCAATTCATCTCTTTTTTTTTTAAAGTTATAATTGGATTGTTTTGTATGCACTTCTCAATAAAACCTAAATCGCTTAATGAAAATAGTTTCTGTCTAAATCCTCTTTTCTTTCTTGATTTTAATTCATCTACTTTTTTTATAATTTTGCACTATTGTTTTAGCAGAACTATAATTGATTTTCAATAACTTAGAAGCTTTTACAATAGTTTCGTCTTGTAAGCATACCAATTTGATTAGTTTCCTGTTTTTCTTTTGATATTGCTTGATTTCTCTTTTGATTGATGATTGCTCTTTTCATTTTAAAATCATATTTTGATATTATAGTTAGTGTTGTCAGAGTTGTTTTAAAGTGCCTTAAATAAAGACTATATAAAAAAGTCCGTGTGTCTAAATTAAAATGGAAAATGTCTAAATTAAAATTGAAAATGGCTAAATAAAAATGAAAGTGTCTAAATTGATATGAAAAATACCCAAATATGAATTTAAAATGTCCAATTAAAAGTTAAAAACCTATATATATATATCATTTTTTTCATTCGTCATTTCCAAACTATTGGTTCACAACAAGCCAATACGATTAGGGAATACACATTTTTATTTTTCACTCTATACTAACATATTTTCTAATCATTCACATTTTTATCTCTTAATTATTGTAAATTCCTATCTGTTGGTTATCATCCAAAAACCAATATGATATTGGAATAATCATCTCACTTTATTATTATTATTTTTTAAATATATTTCATCATATCCGCCATTTTTTTAAAGCTATATTTTTATCACTTTACACTGCATAAACCCATATTATTTTCTTCACAGGGGGGAAATTTTATATAAAAATTATTATTTATTTAAGAATTAGAGATTCTAGAACAAATTACTCTGTTTATATCTACCACCAGAGGTCGCGACTTCCCTTTATATAAGCCATTGTTATTATTTCCCGTTGGCCCCTAAGGCGTCTGGGCGTCTCTGCGCACCAGGGGAAAACTGGTGTTACACTCCAACACTCCAGAGGCCATTCTTGCCGTCAGCTCTGCCCTGGACAACAAGCTCCAAGGCCTGAAAGTCCGGGAACTGAGGCAATTCCTCCCAAGAATCTGCCTCTTCAACGTGGAGCGGAAACCGCGGATGAGGACATTGTCAAGGCCTTCCTCTCCACCGATGCCCTCAGCCAGCTTCCTGGATACAAATCTGTCCGAGTGGCACACAGATCTCCGACCAGAAATGGCACCTGCACGGCCTTCATTGAGCTGGACTTGGCTTCCTACAAGGCCATTGGAAGACGCGGCAGGATCATTGTGGACCAAGTGATCTTGAACTACGAGGAGTCTGTCCGCGTCTGCTACCGCTGCTGTGGATACGGCCACAACGCCGATAGGTGCACCAAGGCTACGGTCACCTGCTTCCACTGCGCTTCTGGTGACCACCAAGGCCGAAGCAGTTCAACTCTCGCCAACCCGCGCACGGCCAAGTGCGCCAACTGCTCAGCCAAGGGCCTCTCTGCCGACCACGAGGCAAGATCATTGTCTTGCCCAACTGCCAGCGCTAGAGCTGCAAAGTTCTAGTCCTCTCGCCTTCTTCCTGCCTCATGACCTCCGCGGACCCAATCCGGCCTAACCTGCCTCTTCCCTAATGGTGATCCTTTCCCTAGCCTCTCCAGCCTGGTCATAGTAGTTTTATATATTCCGCTTTACGCGGCCATTGGGGCTCAAAAATCATTTATTTTGGTTAGCAAAAAAAAACAACCTTAACAAAAAGTACTAAAATATATAATAACAATTTTAAAATTAAAAATTTGAAAAATAAAATATATTACTGTTAATGTTTCAAATAAAAAGAAAAATATCGCTTTAAAATGAAAATTTTGTTATTAATTATACCCCACATGAGCACGCGGGGTCGGTAAAGATCTCTGATCGACTCTTCTTTATTTACCTTCGTGAATTCATAGAAAACAAAGCAAGTAACTTGCAAGTAACATCATCCAACAGCCGCTGTCAATAACAGGAAGAACGACTTCACTTCTGCTGGCCAAATGGGCTTCCTCCTTCTTGACTCGTCCGTCTGCTATTCTTGTGGTTGAACTGACCCTGCTCGCCACCACGGCGATGCCAAATCTTTCTCGTCGTAATACTACTCTCCTCTTTGAAAAAGCTGCTTGCCCCAAACAGGACAATCCTCCTCTCCAGTCTTCAGGAGGCCCTTGCCATTTACATAACGTTAATAAGCTCGATATTGCGCTCTCGTCGTTTCTGTTCGCGGCGGTGCTGTAGGTCTTCTTTACCATGGAAGTGTCTCCCCGACTCACGCTCCCCACATCGTGCCTATTCGCCTTTATAAAGCTCTCAAAGGCTGTCGGGGCGGTCCTTTTTCAAGCGGAAATTTTTTGTTGGTTTCCCATTTTATTTTTCCTGGAGTTTTCTCTTTTCAAACTCTCTAGACTTGGATTTCTTCTCTCCGATTTCGCACTCGACCGTGGGATTTGCAAACCTGTTGGAAGCACGAAGTTGCCTCAATTGCAGCTGAACTATATCCAAGTGATGGTTGTTTGGCCTGCACCTTGTTGAATAAAGAAGCGAAGATGGTGGGAAAAAATATGTGACTTATCTCAGAGTGGAATGAAAACGACAGCGCTTGCACATTACATGGGACGTCCTGGTCGCAGACATTGTCGGACTTTCCTGAAGCTCCAAAGGCTCCGCTGGCTCACACTACAGTGTGCTTCGACCATTCAGTCTTGTCGCATTTTCAGGCAGCGCCTAGCTCCGTCAAGCTCAGTTGGATCTCCTTTATATTTCCATACATTCTGTCCTCGTCGCAGTAGTCCGTCGCGCTGTCGTATTGCAGCGCACCTAGATCGCTGATGATCTCGCGGAGATTTTCAGATGGGATCCCGGGGGTATGATTTCCGCACTGCACATCTGAGGGATATTCTTCCTTCGTATGCTTGACTTGGTGCAAAGTAATAATGTCACAGCCTTCGTCTGGGGCGAACCGTTTGCTTACCTTCGCTACCCAATAGATCTGGATTATTTTCCTCTCCGTGCCACCATTTCTAGTGAGATCTATCCCACCATCTATTTTCCTTAGAGCGTTCTCCATCTTACCAAGCACGGCCTCTTGAGCGTCCTGCCACCGGGTGACCTTTTCATTCAACAATGCATATCACTGCTCGCCCTCGCTCTTCCTACAGATTTTGCTGAACCTTTTCATTGCTCAGAGGAGAGCTTGAATGAGATCTGATTTCTCTGCCGCCATTTTATGGCTTCACTGGTATCCAGAATTGTCTTCACAAACAGAGATCTTACTTCTCACACCATTTGTAGCGCCACTGTTGCTTTGTCAAGAATGACTAAATAAGCACGCGGGATCGATAAGGATCTCTGTTAAACTCTTCTTCATTTACCTTCGTGCATTCATGGAGAAATAAGCATCATCCAACAGCCACGGTCAACAACAGGGAGGACGAATTCACCCCTGGCCACCAAATGGGCTTCTCCTTCCTAACTGGTTCGTCCAGCTTTCCTAAGCTATTCTTGGGGGTGAACTGACCCTGCTTGTCACCTCGGCGATGCCGAAACTTTCTCGTCGTAGCATTATTAAGGTGTAAAATGTTGCTATTAAAGTATAAATGTTGTCATTAATAAGTAAGATGCTATCTTAAAATTGCAAAACCTATATTTCACGCATTTACCACAGATTTATTATAATTTAATATCGTATCAAAATGTTAAGTGCTAAATAGTTTTATTGGATAAAGCAAGTGTCCATTTTTTATTAAATAGGAAGGTGTTAATAATAAAATTTCAATTTAAATCGAAATGTTATTTTAAACTTTAAAATATTTTTATTCTCAATGTCATGTTTTTTTATTAAACTATAAAAAGTTGTTTTTTATTGAATCTAGTTTTGAAACTTTCACTTAAAATAAAAGTTTTTGCGTGTAAATTTAAAATTAAAAAATAAAACATTACTGTTAAATTTCAAATACATTGAAAATAGCGCTTTAAAAGGAAGATGTTATTATTAATGTGTAAAATGCCGTGTTAAAGTGTAAAATGATGTATATATATAAAAGTGTGATGAGCCGAAATGATTTCTGAAATAACAAATACAACTTGTAAATATTCTGCGCGCACTGGGGTTAAAAGAATAATCGACTCTAAACCAAAGTTTAAATTCAAAATAAATGTTTATATTTATTGTTCTATTGGAATGGTCAGACAGAAAAGAAAGAAGAAAAAAGGGAGGGGAGTGTATTACTATTTTTGGTCTTCCTTTGGTTATTATTTTTTTATTAATAAATGAGGCAATTATAATTATTAGTTATATGCATTACATAATTTTTAAAGGGCACATCAAATTATTTTATTTTTACAACAAAGCACCCAATCACATATCAATTGATGATGATGTCAATACTTATTCATAGAACACATTATATAATACCTCCCCCTTAAGCTAAAGGGTTAGTCTCACGGGCGGTTTCACCACTTTGCCAGTCCTTGTAATGTAGGGCCTTGAAGTTCCACCTTCCCCCTGCAGTCCTTGAGAATCTTGTTGGAGTTCCACCTCACATGAATAAGGGTCGTGTTGTTGCACCTCACATGAAGAAGGGTCTTGTTCTGAAGACTCAGGTAAATCCACTTGGGTTACCTCCGGAATATTTTCTTCACATTCTCTGGAAACCTTATGTTTATGATTCGGAGCCGAATGAATTTTGTTTCTTCTCAATTGTCCTTTTGGAGACTTTACTAAGTAGGATCTCGTCTGGTCTTCTCTGCCTATGATAGTTCCAGGAACTTTTAGATCTTTGATCCACATTTGATCTCCGACATCAAACTCTTTCTGACTTCGAACTTTCCAATGATTGCTGTAACTTCTTCTTTCCCTCTCTCTGTATTTATGTTCCTTTTGATTAAGAAGTCCTTGGTTAACCAGAGTAGGCTTAAGAAGGTCGGGATGAGTAGGAAGATCAGTTCTTAATTTTCTTCCCATCAGTAATTCAGATGGACTGAATCCATTTTCCAAAGGGGTAGTTCTGTAAGCTAGAAGACCTAGATAAGGATCCTGTGATTTCTTCAATATTGCCTTGATCATCTTCACGGCACTTTCTGCCATTCCATTACCTTGGGGGTATTTAGGACTGCTCGTGATGTGTCTGAATCCGTACCTTTTTTCAAAATTCTGGAACAAATAGTTTTTTAATTGTGGACCATTATCCGTCCTTACAAGTTCTGGTATTCTATGTCGTGCGAAAATAGACTTGGTATGCAAGATCACAGTTTCTGCTGATAAATTATCTAATCTACTAAATTCTGGGTAACGAGAATAGTAATCAGTTATTACCAAAAAGTGTTTTCTCTCAAATTGACAAAGATCCATCGCAACCTCCTTCCAGGGTCTATCTGGGAAGTCAGTCATGATAATTGGATCTTTCCTTGAACTGCTTTCTTTGATGCATTCATTACAGTTTAGAACCATCTGTTCAACGTCTTTGTATGACTTTGGCCAATAAACACTTTCTCGCATTCTTCTTCTGCATTTAGTAACTCCTTGATGACCCTCATGTATGCGGCTAAGTATCTGGGATCTTAAAGATCCTGGGACCACATATCTGCTTCCTTTCATCAGAAGGTTATTTATAATTATGAGGTCATTTCGTACATGCCAAAATTCTACTTCCTTTTGGGAAAGTTTACTTTTATCCAGCCAGTGATCTTGAACCTAACTTTTCACTCTTTGGATTGTAGGATCTTTACTCTGATGAACAGCAATTTCTTTAATCAACTTATCAGAAACATCTAAGTGAAGTTCCATATTATTGATGAAGGCCAAGATTTCTTCCTGTAGTTCTTCCTTGTCAACCTTACCCCTAGGGGCACTGGAAAGAACATCTGCCAGAATGTTCTCCTTTCCAGGAATATATTTGATTTTGAAGGAGTACCGCATCATGCGTAACGTCATTCTTTGTATTCTTGGAGATAAATCTTCCACTGCTTTGGTTGAAAATATAGAAATAAGTGGCTTATGATCTGTTTCTAGCTCAACTTCTAGGCCTATGATATAATTTTTAAATTTATCCATAGCCCAAGTAAGAGCTAAGGCCTCTTTTTCAATTTGAGCATATTTACGCTCCGTTTCCGACAATGATCTAGATGCATATGCAATAATCTACCTTTGATTCTTTCCATTTATTTGACTGAGGTATGCTCCTAAACCAAAGGAAGACACATCAGCCGTAATGAATGTTCTGTAGCTGGGATTGTACATAGCCAGAGTAGGGAATGATGAAAGAGCCTTTTTCAAGCTTTCAAAAGCTTTCACTTGATTGTCTCCCCAGAACCAATCATTTTTTTGGCTCAGCAATGAATATACGGAATGAGCTCTTTCTGCCAAAGATGGAATAAATCTAGAGAGATAATTTATCATTCCTAGGAATCTTTTCAGTTCAGTAACATTTTGAGGAGATGACATTTCAATAATTGCCCTTATCTTTTTCTCATCTGGCTTTAGTCCATCAGGTCCAATTTGGTGTCCCAAAAACTTCAATTTAAGAGAAGAGAATACACATTTCTCTTTATTAAGTGTCAATCCTGTTTCCTTCAGTTTGCTAAGGACTTGTTTCAGCCTTCCATCATGTTCCTGCTGATTGGATCCCCAAACTATGATATCATCTAGATGACACATTGAGCCTTCGATATCTCCTTAAACCTCACTCATTCTTTTTTGTAAATGCTCGGTGCGCTAATAATTCCAAATGGAAGTTGACAAAATCTATACCGTTCAAAAGGTGTCAAGAATGTTGTAAAGTCTTTTGAATTATCATCCAAAGGTATTTGCCAAAATCCTGAATTAGCATCTAATTTTGAGAACACTTTACCATTGCTTAACTGGCTCAAAGTTTCTTCTAGGATAGGCATTTGATATCGTTCTCTTTTTATTTTCTCATTCAATTTGGTGAGGTCAACGCATATTCGAATTTCGTTATTCTTTTTAGGCACAATCGCCATTTGTGAGCACCAATCCGTTGCATGATCAACTTTCTCAATTACTCCTTGCTGCTCCATTTCTTTGAGCTTCTGTTCTGTTTTATTAATTAATGGGAATGGAATTCACCTAAGAGTATGAATTGCATATGGTTGTGCCTGATCATTCAATTCAATTTTATATGGCTTATTTAGTTTTCCAAGTCCAGAAAACAATTCAGGATAATCCTTCAATGGATTCGTTAATGGATTAGAATTGACATGTAATAGTCTTTGGATGAATCCTAACTCTTCACTAGCTTTTGCACTCAACAGTGACACATGCAAATTTTTGACTACATAAATTTCTTCATGAGAAACTTTCCCATTAGCTTCAAGAGTAGCCTGAAAAATTCCTAAAACTGGCATTGCCATTCCTGCAGCATAAAGCCTCTTCTGTGTTTTCCCAAGTTGATGCGAAATATTTTGCTTGAAGCAATTTTCTGGCATCACAGAAACATCAGCGCTAGTATCAATCTTAAATGGCATTATTCTTTTGTTTCAGCCACTTTACAATTCCATCTTTCATCTGATGAAATTTGATCTATGCAGAAATTTCTCATTATCATCTTTTGTGGCAACTTGTGAAACCAATTTTGTCTTGCATTGTTTCGTGAAATGTCCCATTTTTGAACATCTTCTACATGTAGCATTAAATGCTGGACAATACTCAAATTTATGAAATTTTGGTGAGCCACATCTGGTGCATGCTTTAACCCCTCCAGCTTGATACCATGCTTTACTGTTGCCTGGTATACTACTTTCATCATGCTTAAGGTTAGATCCTTTTATTTTACTGAAATTGCCTTTATTTTGCTTCTTCACAAAATTAACATTTATTTCTGCCATGCAATCTTCTCTCAGTGATTTTTGTTGCATTCTAACTGCCTCTGTTTGTTTGGCAATTTCAATTTCATTTTCCATGGTTAAATCAGGTATTAACTGTAATTTTTCAGATAAGGCCAAATTTCTTACGCCAACTACTAGTCTATCTCTGATTAACTCTTCTTTTAATTCCCCATAACTACACCTTTCGGCAGGAACAAACAAATCTCTTATGTAATCCTCCCGAGATTCTCCCTCACTTTGAAAACGTTTATTTGTTAAGTCGGATTTAAGACGTGTCGAAATACGTTGTACTTTCGCATAATAAATATCCTATTCTAATGTGTTTCAGAAGGATTTACTGATTATACCAGATTATTAATAAACTGATAAATATCACACCAAGGCAAACACACAAAAAACAATATATGATTAATATAAACACTTAAATATAAAGAATGAAGGATTTCATCCAGACCATGAATAGACATATTTCTAAGTCCAGAAATTCGTATAATATACGCAATGTTAGGTCGGATTTAAGACGTGTCGAGATACGTTGTACTTTAGCATAATAAATATCCTATTCTAATGTGTTTCAGAAGGATTTACTGATTATACTAGATTATTAATAAACTGATAAATATCACACCAAGACAAACACACAAAAATATATATATATAATTAATATAAACACCTAAATATAAAGAATGAAGAATTTCATTCAAACCCTATGTAAACATACTTTCAAGTTTAGAAATTTGCATAGAACACCAAAGTCCATCTATGTGAAGTCCAACTCCCCATATCACAACATGGTACCGAGGGCAAACCTCAAAGTGGGTTAACGAAAGGAAAAATCTTAATACAACAATATTGTTGGGTCAATTTCTATCGTGGTGAAATGTACAATCATCACCTCTACGAACTGAATGACATACACCTCATTCCAATAAGCTCCAAGAGGATTTACAATTATGTTAGACCATTGTAAACCTGATCAAAATGGAAAAACACGCCAAGGCAAACACAAAAAAATATTCGCTTAATATAAACACTTAAATATAAAGAATAATTTATTTCATTCAGACCATGTATGGGCATATTTCTAAGCCTAGAAATTTTGTATGATACACGCGAACATTAGTTCAATTCTCAATAGGATGAGTACAAACCACCACACATCAAAATTTAGACAATATATATATGCATACACAATAAAATTAAGGGAATGAAATTGACTTGAATGTTAACATGTGTTATATGTATATATATATGAGCATATATAATTGTTTATTGGTAGAATTGACCATGGAAGTACCATTGTATGTCTATTCTGGTATAAAACACAATAAATACAAATTGATAAAAAAAAGAAATATATGTGAAATTTTATTATATCTAAAAATTATCTATATTATGAGACAAAAGGGAGATTATATAATATGGAAAGATTTCATTCTATGCAAGCGAGACCTCTACTTCAAATTTTACTGATATATAAAAACGATAATAACCAATTTTTTTATTTGGAATATACTATACATAGCGGGAATCATGATTTTATAAATATAACTCAGCACATTATCCTAAAAAATATATATAGATAACAAAGCTTGTTAAATACGATAAGAAACCTCTTCTATTTTGTAATCAGGCCTTTTGATCCACACAAACAAATTTAAAATATTGTTAACTTACCATTTATACTTTCTTTACTTACCACGATTCCCCGCTTGATCCTTGGCCCATCTCCCTCCGACCCTTCCTGTTCGCTGTCTCTATACTAACTCCTTACTGTCCTTATGCTAACTTCTAACTGACCAAAAAAATTTCAAATCCCCGCGTGACCAGAGAATTTTTAATCTCTTTTACAGAGTAAAAAAAAATATTTATTTCGTAGAATATATTCGGACATAAAATAAAATATTATTCTTTGGGATAAAATTAATTTTAAATTAATAATAAAAAATAATAAAATATATAAATACGATTCCCTGAAATTTTAATCTAGTACTTCTTCTTAAATTTTATTGTTATCTTTGAAATACCTACTTTATCTAGAGTATATATTAACTTATTAACTCTATTTATTTAAATTTCAATGTGGTAATAAAAGAAATAGCTTGCTGAATTAAACCTTTCACCATGTATATAAAGGAAGGGGTTGGGTATAATACATATATGTCATAATATATGCTCTTCCAGGATTAATAAAACAAACCAACAGCCAACGAGAGAGAAATGGGCCGCTAAAGCGAGACACTTTAGACAACTAACTAACGACCATTTTTTTGGCCACATTTCTGAGGGGGGCGTCACCACCTGGCGACTATCCTGATTAGCCCCCCCCCCCCCCCCCGGTTGTGTACACAGGGAAAACAGTCGTTCAGGAGATAACGTCCCGCTCGCTCGCGCTCGGCTGGCTGGCTGGATGATTGCTCTAACAACTCGTCGTGTGATTATTTCTCTCCTCAACACACTTACCACTATATTGTCACATTGAAAAGTCGACAGGATAAGATCTGGCCGGGAAGCGAATCCCTCATATACCGGAGTATGAAGAAACAAGAAGCCAAGCCACGAT